>VDFB02213193.1:0-23943 GCA_007258455.2 Sequoia sempervirens | reverse complement strand
TTTATTATGACAGACTCCTAAATGACTGACCTAAGTGTCTCAGGGGATGATCAAAGATCAACCTTGCATACATTCAAAGCTTAGAGACAATATAGTTCGAGAAGACGACTCAGTTTTTTACTTTTTCAATTGACTTTTTGACCTATTTTTGGATATTGATATTTTTTGAATGTTTTTGGAATTTTGATTTTGTTGACCTTTCTTTTGTTTTAGATTTTTTCATTTTAGGAAGATTTGAAGAATATACAATAAACTTGCATCCAATGAGAACAACATGCCCCCTAACATAAAGAAATACAATACCATAAAGGTAGGGACAAACTAACCTTGAGGTTAATGAAAGTAGCAATGGTGGAGGATCAAGGATGCAAATATAAGACCAAGCCATTAAGTGTCAAGCAAGTGCATGGATGATGTATATAGATATGGAAATGCAAATGAATGATGGAAGTGTGATGAATGGATGAGTGATGCAATGTCGGAGATCTTGGTGGATGGAAAGGCCATTTGGCTAATAAGCACCCATTTTCCAGCTGTGCCCTCACCAAGGTACTTTCCCAAAGCACCACTGAAGTGGTTTTCACTAGAGGACAACTTTTTTTTTTCTTTACTGTTTTTAATCCTTCTTATGATTTTTTGGATTTTTATATTATATGATTTTTCTATTATCACCAAGACATCTGTTTCCTAGGTTTTCATCAGAGTGACCATTTTTTAAAGAAATTTTCTCATTTTTTTGGTATTTTTTGGTTGTATACCCCAAAGGATTAGGCATAAAACTTTTTGAGATGGGAGTTGTTCACGGGATCCTGCAGAGGTTTTCCTTCTAGTATTGAAAACTGATATGCCCCTAAATTGTAGCTCGCTGTGATGATGAAGGGCCCCAACCAATTAGGTTTAAATTTTCCCTTGCCGTCTAGATTTGGAACATTCATCCTTTAGCACTAGTTCTTTGAATTGGAATGTTCGACTCCTGATCTTCTTATTGTAACTCCGCTTGAGTTAGTTCTAGTATACTTACAAATGGTTTAAGGCATCCATACACTGCTCATTGATTAATTTAAGCTTGTTTAATCTTGACACCTAATATTCCTCATCTATTATGAGATTTTGTAGTGATATTCTCAGTGATTGGGAGCTTGATCTCAATGGGTAATATGGCTTTTGATCCATAGACTAGGGAGAAGGGGGTGGCACCTATTGGTGTGCAAATACCTATTTGATAGGCCCATAAGGTAGGATTCAGTTGGAGATGCCAATCACGACTAGCTTCATTGACCATTTTCTTGAGAATTTTTAGGATAGTCTTATTTGTAGCCTCAACCTAGCCATTTCCTTGGGTGTAGTATGGGGTAGAAAAGCAATGTTGGATTTTGAACTTGTGGCATAGGTCATGAACATCTTGATTTTTGAAGGGTCTCTCATTATTTGAGATAATGGCTTGGGGGACACCATAATGACAAATCAAGTAGTTTAGGATGAACTTTGATATATGCTTTCCTATGATGTATATCATGGGAATGGATTCTATCCACTTTGTGAAGTACTCAGTGGTAGTGATGATGAATTTATGTCCATTGGATGAGGTGGGGGTGATTTTTCCAAGGAGATTGAGCCCCCATTGAAAAAAGGGCCAAGGTGTGACAATTGGGAAGAGCCCTTGAGTTGGTGCATGGATGAGGTCCCCATGTTGCTAACACTTTAAACACCTTCTGACATAGTCATGTGCTTCTTTTTCCATGGTAGGACAATAGTACCCTGTCCTTAGCAGTTTCTTGGCCAAGGTCATACCACTCGAGTGTGAACCACATATGCCATTATGTACCTCGGTTAAGGTGGTCAATCCCTCCTCAATATTAAAGAAATTTTATAGGGTTCCTTCAATGCTTCTACAGTAAAGGGTATCTCCTATGATGAAAAAATGGGTTAAATTTTTGAAAAAGGATTTCTTGAGGTTTGAGGTTATGTCAAATGGGAGGAATCCTATCTTCAAATGAGTTTATATATCATGGTACCAAGGATCACTAGGACCAATAATTTTGCACACAAATTTAGACTTTGGTACCTTGAATGTTGGTATGATAAGCTTCCCTACGAGGAACTCTTGCTTTGAGATATTGTGTGGGATGTCTAATAGTGATCCAATTGTAGTCATTACATCTATCACTCTGTTGTTTTCTCTTGGTAGCTACTTGAATGTGATATCAATGAAGGAATCCTTGAGACTTTCCACCAATTTCTTGTATGGAGTTATCTTGTCATCCTTTGTTTGATACTCATTGTTGACTTGATTGATTATGAGCTATGAATCCCCGTAGACTTGAAGTGTCATTATTTGCCATTGCACTATTATTATTAGCCCTATGACAAGAGATTCACACTATGCTATTTGTGCAAGGGAATGACAACTTGTGTGGATTTTGGAGCAATCCCCTTGTGGGATGATGAAGAAGATCCCGCCTCCTCGATCCATGTTATGTGTGGTGGATACATTTAGTACATTTTCCAATGATCTAATACAATTTAGGTTGAAGATTGATTCATCAGGGAATTCTAAGACAAGGGGATTTTCTGCATATATTGGTGCCTCTGCTAGTTGGTCTAAAATTTTTTGTCCTTTGACGACCTTATGTTCCACATACTTAATGTCATGCTCTATGAGGATCATAACCAATTTTCATGTCCACCCTAGAAGAGTTGCTTTAGAAAGTAGGTATTCGAGAGGGTCTATCTTTGCAATGAGCTTTATTTGATTGGATAGTATGTAATGTCTAAAATTTTGTGCTGCAAATACAATTTCTAGACAAGCTCTCTCAATTGATGTATAGTTCATTTCATCTCCCACCATAGTTCTAGTAATATAATAGATAACTCTCTCTTTTCCATTTTCATAATGCTATGGTAGGAGAGCGCCAAGGGTTGCTGTTGTTGCTAATATGTATAGTATCAAAGGTTTGCCTAGAATTGGTGGCATGAGGATTGGTGGCATGAGTAAGTATTCCTTGATCTTGTTGAATGCCTGATCACACTTCTCATCCCACTTGTATGCTACCCCCTTGTGGAGTGATGAGAGTAGGGGACAACCTAGTTTTCTAGTTGTGCTATGAATTGATGGATGGACTGGAGTCTTCCTTGTAAACCCCTTAGTTATTTCAATGTCTTGGGTTCCTCCATTTCAAGAATTTCCTTGACCTTAGCAAGATCTATTTCAATTCCTCTCATAGACACGATATACCCGAGAAGCTTTCTTGACTGGACCCCGAAGACACAATTCTTTAGATTGATTCTGACTTTATATTCCTCTAACCTATCAAATATGAAGCCCAATGTGGCTATGTGATCTCATCTTTTCTTGGATTTGGCCAATATATCATCCACATAATCTTCCAAAGTTTTTTGGGTCATGCCATGAAAGATTAGTGTCATGGCCCTCTGATAGGTTGCTCCTCCATTCTTCAACCCAAATGGCATCATATTCTAGCAATATGTCCCCCATGGGTACATGAAGACCATTTTATGTTGGTCATCTTTTGCTATCATGATCTAGTTGTATTTTGAGAATCTGTCCATCAACAATAGCATCTCATGTCCTGCTATCATATCCCCAATCATATCAATGTTTGGTAGTGGAAAGTAATCTTTGGAACACTCTTTGTTTAGATCTTTGAAGTATGTGCAAATGTAGATGCCCTCGGTGTGCTTTGAGATAGGTACAAGGTTAGAGACCCACTCTAGATAATCAATCGGTCGAATGAACCCTACATCTAGGAGCTTCTGCTATTCCATTTTGACCAATAATGCTATATGGGGATCCATTTTTCTAAGCTTTTGTATGACATTATTTGCTTTAGGATATACATCTAGGTGATGAAACACAACCTTAGGATCAAGTCTAGGCATGTCAATATAGGTCCATGCAAAGTTTACTTTCCTTTCTCCTAGGAACACAACTAGGAGTTCCAGTTCTTTTGTTAAGAGCTCCACTTTGCATAGAAGGTTTTTGTGGTAGTTACTTTGTTCCTAAGTTCACTAGATTGCACTTCTTAGCTAATACCACTCTGCATAGAAGGTTATGTGTCATAGTTCCTTTGTTCCTAAGTTGACTAGATTGCACTTCTCTTGATGAATTGCACTGAGAGGAAGATTGAATCCTTTGTCCTTTGGCGCCTTAGAGAGGTTTTCACCATTGGATACGTCCTTTATTTTTATTGTTTTTGGGGTCAAAGAGTGCCACAATGTGGTTTTCACTCAAAGACCTAGATATTATTCTCAAATTTTCACTTTTGTGACTAAAGGATTCAATCATTTCCCTGTAATAGGCATGTGTGTCTAGTGTGATGTCAAACCTGAAATTGTGATCTCCATATGGTATTGTATCTTGTAGTCCCATGAATTTTGAGAGTGCCTCATTTTTTTTGAACATGTCCAAAATTTGTAGTCCTTGTTGGTTGTAATCGATGAGTTGAGGATAGACTAGGTTTTTTTCATGGGATTGATGGTTTGACTCAAAGGAAAAGGTACTAATCAGGAGCAAGGATGAATCTTCGAAAAGCATAGGAAAGTATGTTATGGGATCCTTATCACTACTACACACATAAGTTATGTCAAAGGTAAAGTTGTCTGTGACTCAACCTATGGATACTGGTAATTGAAGGGAAGATGCTAATTGTTGAGGGGGAGTTTTGACCTTCTTAACTGAAGCATCTTTTCCAAGTATGGTCACCTTCGAAGGGGTACATCTGAGGCCAATATTTTTTATTCACTTCTTCATGACAAGGGGTTCAAAAAGGCCGTTTTCATTCTACCCAAGTTTCTTGTTTTTGTCATAGCCCATAACAAGCATCATTTGTAGACCTTTTTTGCTTTCATCCATAAGAAGATCAAGCACAGGCCTTTCATCTTGATATAGGAGACTCGATATGTCTCTTTCATCTACTATCTCTTGACTTAGATCTCCCCATGACTTGAATCTAGAGGGGTTTGCATTGAAAAGTATGGGATGATGTTTCAGTTGGTTGGGGTTACCCATGAGTCCTAGGAGATTGAGGTAACTCTCCTATCACGAAGGCATTTTTCTTCATTCTATAATCCCCACACCCATTGTCTTGGATGATGACCTTGATTTCTGATATATCAGAGATGTAGGTATGTTTGTCTTAGAAGTGGAGGCTAATGTAGCTGGGTCTACATACAGAGTGATGGGGCCTTCATTGTTCTTTAGGACTTGAGGGATTTTATAGTATTTTGCTTCCAGGCTCTTGCAGTATCCAAAGGGTTTGGGATCACCATTAATTGTGACATCTTGATTTTTATATAGGAATTTGACACATTGATGGAAGGTTGATGCGACTGCTTTCATCCCATGGATCCATGGATGCCCTAAAAGAATGTTATAAGGTAAATCAAGGTCAAGGACCTAGCATGTGGTTTTCATAATGGCTGGCCCTACTTGAATAGGGAGCTAGATAGTGCCCTAAGACAATCTTTCCTAATTATCATAAGCTCTTATAGTGATTTCCTTACCTTTTTCAATGGCATACTATGAGAATCCCAAATTTTTTATTAGTTTGAGGGAACAAATGTTTAGACCTGTACCCCCACACCAAGACCCTTTTGACATTTTTTTTTGTGAATGAGGACTTCAAGGTGGAGTGCACAATTGAGAGATGGTTGGGAGGGGAAGTCCTAATCAGAGAATGTTAGGAGACTTGAGGTGGTGATATTTCCAACCATAGATTGAAACTAGTCAACATCAAGATCCCCAAAGATGGTGGATGAAGCCAATGCTTCCGCTAGGATTTTCCTATGTGCTGGCGATATCTTCAGCAACTCCATGATGGAGATCTGAGTTGGGGTTATTTTTAGTTGGTCTAGGAAATTGTAGCCATTACCAATGATTTTGGATTGGACGTGGATGCCCTAGGTGGTTGTGATGGTCAAGCAATGGTGACTTTCCCACTACGTGTGGTGACTCCATAATTATCTTTGGCTCCTTTGATGCTAACAACAATGACCATTTTATCAATGGATGAAACAACATGATCATACACATGGTTCACATTGGCATACTTTTTCTTTCCATAGTTGTTCCCTTGGTTATGGTTTGGCATTGGATTCGTGTATATTTTTAAGTCTTGATTTTCAGCTATTTGTTCAACATTTATGACCTTATCATCAACGAGGTCTTGGATTAGATTTTTCAACCTCATGCAGCTAGCTATTGTGTGGCCCTTGATTTTGTGAAAATCACAAAGGTGATTCTCATTGTACCATGGTGGTTTCACTTGGGGTTCCTAATAGTTCTCATAAGTGAGAATTTTGATGATATTTTTATTTATCAATTTCTTCATGATTGATTCAATTGGTTCTCCAAGGGTAGTGTACTTTCTCTTAGGGGGATATTTGTTTTGTGGGGCTAGTCCCCCTTGATTATTAAAATTATTGATTTGATTGTTGGGTGGTTGATGTGATACCACGTTAGCTTGCAAGTTGTTTTGATTGATGTTTTCTAGTTGCTGGTAGGTTTGGGTGTTTTGTTTCAGAGCATTGATTACAACCTTAGCATCCACCACACCATCATATTTGGAATTTTTGTTCCCCACACATGTGTGAGGTTTCTCATTATAGATGGTTGATGGGTGATTTTCTTGATTTTCTAGATATGTGGGTGTTCCCCCTTGTGCCATAAGGGTTCGTTCAATGTTGAGCACCTTGGGGATCAATTGGTCATAAGTGGTGATGCATTGCACCTTGAGATAGAATGCCAAGGTTTTGTAAAGGTTAGCAATGATGGTGCAAAATTGTTACTCCTCTAGCATGGCCCATTTGTTTATGTTATCCTTGGGTCGCCATCATTGTAAAAAGGAAGGGAATGATTCCCCCTTACCCTGTTTAAGAGGCAATAGTTCCTCTAGAATGGCATCCATATCGATAGTGAAGGTGTAATATTTTATGAATGCGTCTATGATTTCTTGGAAGTTTTTGATGCCAAGAGGAAGGAAAGAGAACCATTCCATGATGAGACCAACCAAAATTCAAGGAAATAACTACATCAGATATGTATCATTATATGCGACCTCCATACAATGTACTTGAAATTCCCTAATGTGATCTTCAAGGTTTCCCATCCCATGGTATTCGTCAAATTTGGGGATTTCAAACCCCTTTGGGAATGGTACCATTACAAGGATGCTGTCAAAAGGATAGGGACACAAGTTTTTGGGTGTTTGAGTGATGGTAAAAGTGTTGGGTATGTTGGTGGGAGTTTGTTGCAAGCTTTGTTGATACACCTGCATTTGTTGTTGTACCAACAATGCTTTTTGTTGGTCTTGCTACTCTTGCACCTCAAAACTTTTTGTTGGTCTTGCTGTTGTTGTGCCAATAATGCTTGTTGTTGGGCTAGTAATGATGCTTCTTGTTGTGCTTGATACTGTTGTAGGGCTTGGTGGTATGCTTGTTGTTGGGCTACTTGCAGTTGTGCTTAGTATTGAGCTTTCCCCTACGCTTTTTGAGCTTGGTATTGAGCTTGGTATTGGCTTCCCCTGGCCATGCTTTGGCTTATGCCCAAGCTTGCACCTCCTGGTATTAGGCTTATGCCTGAGCTTGAGCTTGATTCATCCCTAAAATGGTGTCAATGACATCCTCCACTTGGACTCCTTCCTCTTGATGGTCTCGTGGAAGGGGAGGAAAATTGAGAGTGGGATTGCTAGTTCCAATTGGATTGATTTCAGTGGTGGTTTGACTCAAATCACTCAAAGTTGGATAGTTTCTTTGTTGGTTTCTATGCTCTCTTGTGTTGGAGATATAGTTTGAACTATAAAATAGGGATCAATTTTCAAGAATGTAAGAGATGAACCTCTAATTCTTGGATTGATCTAATCTTTTAGGTGCAAAAGAGAGTTCAAAATATTGAGGATCAAAGGGGATTGGTGTGGATGGTGATAACGTATGATGGAGGATTGGTGATGATTGAACTCTTGTGAAACCTTGAGGGGGACAACAAAATTTAGGGACTCTTTGACTTTGATTTTGATTTTGATTTTGATTTTGATTTTGATTTGGATTTGATTTGATTTTGATTTTGATTTGGTTTTGGATTTAATGAACTCATACACTCTAGGAGGTTAGATGTTGTCCTAGAGTGAAATTTTCCATAAGATGATAATTTAATTAAGTGTGCAAAGAAGGATTCATCTACACACACCTAGCTAAACAAGATGATTTGGATTTGTTTTGATTTTGATTTCAAGAAGATTTTCCCAAAGTTTAGCATAAAGGATTTTTTCAAGATTGACAAGAGTTGTTTGTGAGGTGATTTTTTATTTTGATGTTTGGAGGATCGATGAGAGTGTTTTGATTTTGATCCTAAAGACTTATAGAGACTCTTTATATTTTGCTTAGTTGACTAACCTTACCAAAGTTTCACCCCTGATTAGGTTTTTAAACTAGGATGTCTAATGATCCAAAAGGATCTTCACCAGAAATTGAAGTTTCTCTTTATCTCTCAAATAAACATCATCAAAAAGAGGGTGAAATTTCTACTCCGGCGCAACTTGAACAGAGTCAAATAGAGCTATAGAGTCAAAGTTATGCTCAATCAAACCTTGGTCAATCTAGGACCTAGGTTAGAGAAAAAAAGGGTCAAAAATTGACGTTGTCAAAAGTGATCAAGACTTGCATCAATGTGAAGAGCTTGTCGCAAGCTTTATGACGAAATTCGTTTCTCACAAATCAGAGTCCATTTACACAAGATATGAGCAATCAAAGTTGGGTTGAATTTGTTGACATCAACATGGTACAATCAACATTCAGTCATCATCATCAACCAATCACATGATGACATGTGGAAAAATATGGATGAATAAAATAAATAAATAATAATAATATATAAAAAAAGGCACCTAATCCTAAGCCTTAAAACAAGGCTAAAATAAGCCTTAAAACAAGGAAAACAAAACCCACACCTACCTCCCACGTGCATGCTTACTTGGGGAAAATTTTAAGGAGGAAAAGGTGGGCTTTACTTGGTAAAACAAGTAAAAAAAAAAAAACTAAAATATTCCCCTTAAAAATATATAATTTCAACCACTAAATTAATGGGTGGTAAGTAATAATTAATAAGCCCAAATTTAAAACAAAGTCCTCTAAAAGGATGAAACAAACAAACTCCTGTAAACAATATAATCTCGGATATGACAAAAATTAAGGGGCTTAGGGATTTTATATGTTTTTTAAAAATAATGTAAAATGGGAGATTTGAAGATTTTTGTGTAAATAAGGGGGATTTTTAAGTTTTATTTGTAAAAATGGAGAGATAAGGTTGTTTTGTAAAATCAATTGGTTAGTAACCAAATTGATTAAATTTTCAATATAAAAAGGGGGGTTTAGAGGATTGAGGATTCATTGGGAATTATTCAGGTGTTGGAGACTTAGAGCATTTTGGAGATAATTTTTTGTTCCTATACGTCAGGAGAATGCTAGAATTCCATCGTGCTTGAAGGGAAGAGCTTGCAAACTATTGTAATGCCAATTTTTTGAAGATTTCAATCAGATCAGACTACTCTTTGGAGAGGGGCCTGGAGACGTATTCGTTCTTACGACGAACTTCGTTATCAAGTTGTTTACATTCTCTCTTTCTTGTCTCATTCTAAATTTTGATTTTGTTCATTTAATTATGTGTTGTTAATTTTAGTTTAGTAATTTGGAGTTTGGAACTATAATTGATATCCATTCTTAAAGCAATTGTCTTAGATCCTAAATCAGATCAAATTGGTATCAGAGCTGTGTTTTTACTAGTAGTGCACAATCGAATGCTAACGTGCTCCAAGCTTCAAAGAGGTGAAGGCAAACTTGAGGAATATAATCTTGAGAACGAAAAATGAAGGACTTCACCAACAATGGATGAAACTGAAGCTAGGAAAAGCACCGAGCAAGAGCTTGATGATAAGACTTTTCAGTGAGCCTTTCTTGACATGAAGGCAATGGTGGAAGAGCTATATGCAGAAAAGAAGAAGCACGAAAAGGGAGATTCTTCGAAGTGAGAAAAGAAGGAACATAGAAAGGACAAAGGAGGAAAAGATCCAGAAGCTCCATCTCCTCCATCTTCCCCTTCTCCATCTTCCCTTTCTTCTCCATCTTCCCCTTCTTCTTCTTCCTCTTCTACTACTGGTAATCCTTTCTAAAGAAAGTCTAAGCCTATTATTAAACTTGATGTAAAATTTGAATTGCCTAGGTATTATGGTGAGTTGAATGCCGAAAAGTTAGATGATTGGATCCAGCAGGTAGAAGTGTATTGTAGGATTCAAGGCCTAATAGAAGATGTTTCGATGATCCAGTTAGCCACTCTCTGGTTGGGAGGTACAACTCTCACCTGGTGGGAGAGTAGGACTCGGGAGGAAATTGCTTGCCATGGTAAGATCAATATGACTTGGATGGAATTTATTTCTTCCCTTAAAAATAGTTTTATCCTTTAGGTTATATGCAACAATTAACAATGACTTGGAAAACCTTAAGGCAAGGTAAGGGCAAGTCTATCCAAGATTACACTCATGAGTTTAGAAAATGAGCTATTGCTTTAAATGTTCCATTGTATACTTAGGATACATTACTCAAGTACATAGGTGGTTTGTATTCTTACCTAAGGCATACTATTCTAATGTTGAGTCCTAATAATTTGGATGAAGTTTCAGTCCAAGCTACTCATTTAGAGTCAAGGGGTAAGAATACTTTCAGTGATAATTTTTCAAAGAAACCATCTAAGTCTTAGGGGAAGTCTAAGGGTAAACAAAAAGATAAAGGTAAAGGGAAGAAGACAACTACAGTTAAGAAGGAGGGTGATAAGACCACATGATCTCATTGCAAGAAAGAGGGGAATGATGATTTGAAGTGTTGGAAGCTTCATCTTGAATTGAGGCCAAAAAGATATGGAGGCAATAAAGGAAAACAAAAGACTACTATAGTGATTCAACAAGATCTTGGATCTGACTCTAGAGATGAAACTTAGATTGTTGTTGCTGGGGTCCAAGGTAAAGGGAAAGGTATAATTCTATCTTTTGATGCAAATTTTTCTAATAAAAATGAAAATACAAGTAAAGTATCTACTCCTCCTAAAGCTGATAAACAACAAAATGAATTGTTTCATATTCAAGTTGTAACTAAGCACACTAAGATTGTTACAATATTTGATATGGGTTCTCAAGTCAACTTAATATCCAAAGAGGTGGTAAAGAAACTCAATCTAGCTATAACACCTCATCCAAAGCCATATCCACTTGGATGGGTTTTCATTGATGCTCAATTGCAGGTAACAAAATAGTGTAAATTGAAATTTTCTATCATTGCAAACTTTGTTGATGAGGTAGAAGTAGATGTTGTTCCTTTGGATATTTTTGGGCTTGTGTTAGGGAGTCCTTATCTATATGACAAAAGAAATATTTTATAGGGGGGAGAATAAGTATCATCTTTTTAAGGATGGGATAAAATACATTGTACGTGCACACAAAGTTAAGACTAATCTTGCACTAGTTAATGTTGGTCAGATGAAAAGGTTGGTCAATTCTAGTAAGAACTTTGTGTTAATGCTGTTCTCCAATTGTGTTGGTTCCAAAGAAGGATGGGTCTTGGAGAATGCACATCGACTATTGAGCATTGAACAAGATAATGGTAAAGAACAAGTATCCTCTTCCCTAAATTGATGATTTACTTGATCAATTAAAACATGCAGTTTATTTCACTAAGTTAGACTTGCATAGCAGATATCATCAGATAAGAATTGTAGAAGATGACATTTGGAAAATTGTATTTAAGACAAAATAGGGACTATTTGAGTGGTTGGTCATGCCCTTCAGGATTTGAAATGCACCAGCTACATTTATGAGTCATGAATGATGTATTTCATCCTTTTATTGGATGATTTTTTCATAGTCTATTTAGATGATATTCTTGTATTCAACTCAAACTTGGATGATCATGTAATTCATGAAAGAAAGTTTTTGATGTATTGAGAAAAGAAAAACTCTATGTAAAGATATCTAAATGAATTTGCAAAGACATCTCTAGTGTACTTAGGCTATGTCATAGGAATGGTCAATTGGAAAGTAGACCCTATGAAGGTTGAAGTTATTGTAACGGCCTAGCCAAGAATACACCGGGTCAAAAAGTTTCTTAAAAGTGCCTAGCACGGGGAAGTTCATTGAAAACTTCTCCTACATTGCATCACCATTGCATGCTGACAAGTACAAAGACAAATTTTCATGGGGAGGTCCATATAGAAGGCCTTCAACACTTTGAAGGAAAAGTTGAGCAATCGCACTAGTTTTGATTTACTGCATCTACATCAACCATTCGAGATTGAAACAGATGCAAGTGGGATTTTCCATGGGAGCAATGCTAATCTCAGGGAGGTAAACCACCCACTGGCTACTTTGAGATTCTCTGTGTAGTTATTAACTATCCCACTTATAATATGAACTTTTATGCATTAGTTTAGGAGGTTCAAAAAATGGAAACACTACTCTTAATGGGGAAAGAAATTGTAATCCACACCGGGATCATCACCCACTTCAAGAGATTTGCACTCACAGTCTAAACTGCAGCAAAGTAGGCATTTTAGATGGATGGTATTTTTACAACAGTTTCACTTGGTAATTAAGTAAAAGAAAGGTACCCATAACAAAGTAGCAGATATGATTTCTAGGCCTCATGTTATAAATGTTTTTATTTTCCTTAAAGGTAGTTCCATGGTGCATGAAAGCTTTTAGGAACAATATACTAATGATGAAAACTTTAAGGATATTTATTTAGCTTTAATTATAGGAAAACAGATAGAAGAGAAAGATTACTATGTGCACGATAAACTTTTGTATCATTTGGGAAAGTTATGTGTTCCAAAAGATGAACAAGCACATATAATTTGTGAATATCACACCTCTTTGATTGCAGGACATTTTGGGGTAAGTAAAACAATTACTCAGCTGCAAAAATATTGTTATAGGCCTAAAATGCAGGAAACTATCACCAAATACATCAAGGGTTGTATTATGTGTGCAACTAGTAAACCAAGTAACAAAAAATTGGGGTTATACACACCATTACTTGTTTGATCTTTTCCATGGGAAAGTGTGTCTATGGATTTTGTTGGGGGTTTACCTATGTCTAGGAAGGGTCATGATTATCTTTATGTAGCAGTTGATCGGTTCAGCAAGATGTGTACCTTAATGCCATGTAAAAAACAAGTCACTACTGAACTGATAGCTCAAATGTACTTCCAATTTGTATGGGTTCATTCTGGGTTGCCTACTTCTATTGTATCAGTTTGAGACTCTCGATTCTTAGGAGAATTTTGGTCAGCTTTGTGGGGACTGATGGACACCAAACTGAAGAAGAGTACAACCTTCCATCCGCAGACCGGCGGAAAGATAGAGGTAGTGAACATGATAGTTGTGCATCTACTTAGAGGCTACTGCAGCAAACATCCTAAGTTGTGGGATTAGAGTCTTCATTATGTGCAACATGCTTACAACCATGCAACACACTCTTCTACATAGAGGTCTCCTTTCAAGACTTATTTCGATTATGTGCCTAAGACTCCGATGGATTTTACTTTTGGGAAATATGATGTTGAAGATGGATTCCATGATTCAAAGAAGGCTTTGAAGTTCATCCAGAAAGTCCAAGCCATCCATCAAGCAGTAGAAGCACAGTTGGAAAAGAGCCAAGCCAAATACAAGGCTCGACATGACAAACATCGCACCGATCATCATTTTCAAGTCAGTGACCGTGTTTGGTTACACATTAGCAAGGAAAGAATGCAACGTGAACGAAGGAAGCTCAAGCCAATTTTGTATGGTCCCTTTGAGATCTTGGAAAATATTGGAACCAATGCCTTCCACCTTAATCTTCCTTCATACATGCATATCTATTTAGTTGTCAATGTTGAGAATATGAAGTTGTATGAACCTCTAACGATATTAGATGAGGAGATAGACATTCAAGTTCCATCAGTTGATCATCTTTCACCAGAGTACATGTCAGAGTTGCCTGAAGATGTCATCCTAGATAAGAAAACCAAGACTTCATGAAGAGGAGCAATTGAGTACCTCAAAGTGGGATTGAATGGGGTGAATGCAAGCAAGGAAAAATGGATGGAGATTGGTAAAGTGAGGGAATTTTACCCTCACTTACTTTCTGAGTAACCAACTTTCGGAGGTCCAAAATCTCTCTAGTGGGGAGGACTGATCCAGAGGATCTTCACCAAAAATTGAAGTTTCTCTTTTATCTTCAAAATTGGCATCATTAAAAAGAGGGTGAAATTTTGACTCTAACACAACTTGAATGGAGTCAAAAAGAGCTACAGATTTCAAGATATGCTTGGTCAAACCTTGGTCAACCTAGGACCCAAGTTAGAGGAAAAAAAGGGTAAAAAATTGACATTGTCAAAAGTGGTTAAGACTTCCATCAATACAAAGATCTCATTGCAAGCTTTCTGACGACGTTTGTTTCACATGAATCGGAGTCCGTTTGCACGAGATATGAGCAGTCAAAGTTGGGTTGACTTTGTTAACATCAACATGGTATGATTAGCATCCAATCATCATTATCAGCCAATCACATGATGACATTTGGAAAAATCTGGATGAATAATAATAATAATAATAATAATAATAATAATAATAATAATAATAATAATAATAATAATAATAATATATAAAAAACACACCTAATCCTAAGCCTTAAAACAAGGCTAAAATAAGCCTTAAAACAAGGAAAACAAAACCCACACCTACCTCCCACGTGCATGCTTACTTGGGGCAAATTTTAAGGAGGAAAAGGTGGGCTTTACTTGGTAAAAACAAGAAACAAAAAACAACTAAAATATTCCCCTAAAAATATATATAATTTCAACCACTAAATTAATGGGTGGTGGCACAATTACTGCTTCCAAATTTAAAACAAAGTCCTTAAAAAGGATGAAACAAACAAACTCCCGTAAACAATATAATCCTATATATGAAGAAAATTTAGGGGCTTAGGGATTTTATATGCTTTTTAAAAATAATGTAAAATGAGAGATTTGAAGATTTTTGTGTAAATAAGGGGGATTTCTAAGTTGTATTTGTAAAAATGGAGAGATAAGGTTGTTTTGTAAAATCAACTGGTTAGTAACCAAATTGATTAAATTTTCAATATAAAAAGGGGGGTTTAGAGGCTTGAGGATTCATTGGGAATTATTTAGGTGTTGGAGACTTAGAGCATTTTGGAGAGATAATTTATTGTTCCTATACGTTGGGAGAATGTTGGAATTCTGTCATGCTTGAAGGGAAGAGCTTGCAAACTATTGTAATGCCAAATTTTTGAAGATTTTAATCGGATCAGTCTACTCTTTGGAGAGGGGCCCGAAGATGTAGTTTTTATTACAATGAACTCTATTATCAATTTATTTGTGTTCTATCTTTCTCGTCTCATTCTAAATCTTGATTTTGTTCATTTAATTATGTGTTGTTAATTTCAGTTTAGTAATTTGGAGTTTGGAATTGTAATTGATATGCTTTCTTAAAGAAAACATCTTAGATCCTAAATCAAATCATCTAATGTCCCAATTTCTTTTCATCCCACAAAGTCCATTATGTGGAAATCAAGGAACTTAAGGCAAAAGTTCCCTATTTTTGACTTAGCGAGAAAATTGAGATGTAAATCCAAATTCCTAGAAGCCTCTAAGGATAGAATAGAATCCCTAGAACAAGCACTAACACTTGGATTTCATCAATGGTATTTGCTTCCTAAAGGGTTTGAAATTTGATGATGTTGAATGTTTGTTTTGCAATGTTTTAAGCTCAAGCAAAGTGTTTTGATTCCAAGAACATGCACAACCCTATGGATATTGAGACAATATTTGTTGAATCCCCACTTGGATAAATCTTGCTATGCCTACTCTTAGCGGATGATTAGATGCTTGACCACACAGTCTCCCCTCCATGACACACACTTCTCAGGTCAGCCAAGCATTAGTACCCATGAAATTCTGATGGCATACTTCTCATCTCTACTAAAAGCCATAAAAATGTGGGGCGGCTTTAGAATGACCATTCTTGCACCAACAAATAGTTTAGGGATTTTGGTCTTTTTAGACAAAGAGTTCTAGTGTAGGAATTATGTTCGTGGGGGATCATCCATGTAGTAAGAGACCATTTTTTCCCTTCTTGTCAGAACAATCCTCATGATACTTGAACTTTCCTCAAGTACCCACATTTATATACCAATTGGAAGTCGCTTGGATTTAGCATGTTCCAAGTTGGGTCATTCCCTTAGGTGATTACTTTTTCCCACAAGGAAGTCCCTATAAAGATAAAAAAAAGCAAGCAAGTACATCTGTAGTTCAATTGATCTTTTTTGAGAAACAAAGAACACACACGATATACCTAACTCAAACTCGCAAGATTTTTTCAATTTTAAGAATCCCAAATTGAAGTGTGAAGGAAATCACTTATACAACTTAATATCACAAAAATCCTTTTGATTCTCAAGATTGTCATGAGGCACAAGAGAATCGCATACATCTTTTAGATGATATTACTTTGGATAAGTGATTACAAAACATAAATGCACATGTTCATTTTAATCCTTCAAAGAAAAAGTTGGATTCTTCTCAAAGCACCAAAAGGAAAAGTGAAAGTTGTTTGTTCAATTGTTAAACCTTAGACAAAATCTAGTAAGTTTCCTAAGGTTCTTTTTAATCCTTTTTTATTATTCTTTTTAGAGCCCAAATGAAATTTTGTGAGTTCGAAAAGCGTGAAAGATAACAAATGCTTTAGAAGAGGGATTATAATTTCTCCTTGAAGTGTTTAAAAACACTCAATACAATGAAATGATGGTATCATGGAAGCCTTCATCTTTGCTTCCTCCCTTCACCTTTGATCAATCCTACCTACAAAAACTAGTTGAAACCAACTCCATCTATGCCACCTATAGATATGACATAGTTTGAAAAGATAAGCGATGCTATATGGCACCGCTAGGACTGACAGTGGCACTCTGTAGCAAAACTAGTGAGCACAAGTGCGACACTATTTTGGAAAACAATGCAGTTTAGAGTTTAGCTAACTGGTCATTTGGAAAATGAGTCAAGCGTCGTAGTTTAGAAATTCAAATTTCTAGGCATGAAGACCTCAACGACAGAGTTTGGAGTTTGCAGTGTTGTTGTATGGCACCACTAGACTAGTAGCATCACTATATGGCATCATTGGACTGATAGCGTCATAGTTTCCTAAAGGCACAAAATGTCAAGAAAATAATAAAATTTTCTCAAAACACATGTTAATATCTTCAAATTGGTCCTCCTAGTGCCAAAATGTGAACCTCGATCCTAGACCTACACAAACAAAAAGAAAAAACACCAAATTAGTCCATTATGCAAGTTAGAAACAAGATTTCCCATGAAATTCATTTGGAATGCACAAAATAATCAATGTAAATGGAGAATATAAATGAAAACAATAAAATCCTATCTAATGCAAGCAAACTCTTAATCCCATGGGGGAATTGGTGCCATTTTGATGTGGAAAATGGCCCTTTCCCAGTCCCTTGTAAGCTTTGTGATGACTTGATGTAGATTTGATGCTTCCTTAGAGAAATTTTTGTATAACCTAGCTATAAAACTTGAAAATGGATGAATAATGGATGAGCAAATTCAAAATATGAAGATTATGACTTTGCATGAAGTTGTGGATCCAAAATCCAAATGAGAGCCTCTTATTTATAGATGAGAGTGATGGGGAATGAGGCAAAATGGATGAATGTGGGATAAAACACCAACCAATGACCAAGTGCCACTTGTTAACATGTGAGTGGACAAAGGTGGAGCACATTTTGGTCATTGTGCAATTAAATGCAATTAGGTGGAATTTCAAAATTGATGAAATGACATGTTGGAGGTAGGAGAAAATGAAGTTAATGCCACTTGGCTCAAGGAAAAAGGACATGTAAAAGGGTTAAATGCCTTGTTGGATGTACAAACCCTTTTGAAGGGATTTTTCAAATTTGGAGATTATTCCAAAATTGATGCCTTTTCGAAAGTAATTGAAGATTTAATAAATGATTTAAAATGATTTTCATGAGCAAGTTGCAAAAGCTAAAGGATTTAGGTGATTAAGATTAAGATTAATCAAAATTTGATTAATTTTTAAAGGAGATTTAGTTGATTTGACCATTTTGACTTAGATTTTTGGATTTATTTAAGTCAAAATGAGAGGAATATGATTTAAGATTTAATTAAATAATATTTTTATTTATTTAATTAAAGAGGGATGATGTTAGATTAAATCAAATAAAGATTAATTTATTTAATTTAATAGAATGAGTTTAGAGATTTAATCAAATAAAATGAATTATTTAATTAAATAGAAACTATCGGATTAATTAAATAAAATTGATTTATTTAATTAACAAGAGATGATGACTTAATTAGATAAACTTGATTTATTTAATTAAGGGATGAAATGTGATGAATTTAATCAAATAAAGATTATTCAATTAAGTGACTAGCAAAGGAGATTAAGGATGAAGTAGTGTTAGTAATCAAGATCAAGTGCATAGGACTAATCGGTACATTTTCTGTGTCCATAGTCCCATTCCTAGAACGAATTTGAAAAGCATGTGGGAGAGGTTTAGTGGTGTCTAGTAAAACAAAAAATGTAATCAGAGCTTCGATGTTGTCAAAAAAAGTCTTATCAAGCTTTATGAAGATACTCATTTGATTGCCCAAGATTTCTACTATTTGAAGATCTCTATATTCAAGTGGAAGAGCTGACATTTGCACCCAAAATGGCACAAAATTTATCATTGTATATGAAGGGTTAAATTTGGGGATCCAGGGCTGAATATATAGTCCCGCACTTTGCAAGAACCATGTCTTCGCTTTGAATACATCATCCCTTGTTTGCTTTAAGGAAAAAATATCAATAAAAAACCCCTTACCCTTATCTATGTAATAACTTCATTAGCTTCCACCCATGGTCATCAACCCATTTAGTCAAAATATTTTTGGTAGGGTTAAGATTCAAAAACTTACCAATAATAGCTTTTTCACAAAGCTCCTTGATTTGGAAGTTGAAGCGTTCTTCTGAGAATGCCACCTGCATGATGCCTCCTAGGCTTTTTTTGCTTTCTTGGGCCCTTGTGCATTACTTAGCTAGTAAGTTCACATCCTTTTGTTGTAGCTGAGGTCTCCAGTTCATGCCATTTTGTTGAAAGTAGGGTTGTGAGTTCTCCTTATTATGTCACTTGACAAGTTTTTGAGTGGGTTTTTGAAACTACAGTTTCCTTGGTAGAGGAGGATTAAGGGGGGCACTAGATGGAATTGTTTCGAGATGGATATATGATTAGGAAAGGTTGCAAGGTCCTTCCCACCTTCTAATTTCTTTGAGAGAGTGCTTGTGGGCCTTCAACTTTTGAGTTGAACTAATTGTTGACGATAGAATACAGGCTTTTGCTAGCTCATAAAACCCTTTTCGCTATTCCATATCCTTGGAGAAGGGCTTGCATAACCCCAACACTAGAATTGTCTTAGCTATTGATGATTTTATGTCTAGTATGTAGTCTTCTACCAAGCCCCGCCATCTATAAACCCTTGCCATGGTGCCTCTATGATAAAATTTTGAAAAATGCCCACTAGGGGCTTTTCATTCTCGGAGCTCTCCCATTGACCAGATTTGTGAATGTTAAAATATCAATAATAACATATTTAAAATTGTGTGAAAATAGGCTAGACAAGGGCAGTACCACCCTAGTCTAGACCTATTTTGGGGCTTTTTCTGCCATTAAACAAATATTAAATTATATTATTCCCAATATTTTTATTCTCCAAAAACAATAACAAAGCGACCCAAAAATTATAAGCATAATTAGGTTCAGGCACATAATGTGGAGCTAAACCAAATGTGAAATTGTTAGGGGTGACAATTTATAATGCTAAAATACCTTGCCTATATGCAAGGCTTTCTCATTGCATTATACACTCTTCTTTTTGTATATTGCTAGAAATATTATTGTACTTATTTTGTTCAGTTGTAGAATATTGTTTCATGCTCTTGATTTTGACATTCTTTGGGTCATCACGAGTCCTTTTTTCTTCACTCATACATTTTATTGTATTTGTATCATTTATCTTATGGAGAGGGGTTGGAATTTCTCATTGGGTTTCTCTCCTTTACTCCACTTTATGAAATATTTTTACATGAGTACCTATCATGGACTTGTAGTTGAGACTCATTATTAGTGCATACATTACTCCCTAATTTTCACTTAAGGGGGGTTGTTAGTGCAAATAGAGTCATTATCATACCTAGTTAGCTAATCACCTTTCTAGGATTGACCTATTCACACCTATGTTAAGTTTATTTAGGTTTTTTAGTTGTTGTGAACAAAACCCAATTTTTTTTTTCTATTTGATGTGGAGAAGATGAAAATTTGATGCAAAAATAAAATACCTTCAACAAAAAATGGCTACAAAAGTATGTGTGCATAAGTGTTTTAAAATAATAACTTACTAAAAATAAATAAGTAAATATCCAATTTTTAGAAGGTCTCTACAATGCTTCAATGATAGGGATGAAAGCTTGATCCACTAAAAAATTAAGAAAAAACTTGCAATTCAATGCTCTAATACCGTGTTGGAGAATTCCAAAATCAAAGAGCTCAAATTGATAACCTTTCACAAGTAAAAATTTATGAACACAATATCATATTGATAGACATATTATTATTTTCATCATTTCACTTATGGAAGGTTATCAATTTGAGCTCCATGATCTTGAAATTCTCCAACATAAAATTATATTTCTCTCCTTTCACTCTTGTACGGTTGTTAATTGGTTATAACCCTAACCCTATAATGTGTATTGAGTTATGAGTAGTCAACTTGTGTCTTGTTTAACTTTTAAAAGTTATACAACTATGATAATAATATTATATATGTATTAAGGTCATCCTATAAGTTATAATTGTGTATCCAAGTTAGCTATGGTATATATAGGGGCCAATTGATAGCTATTATCATCATGTGAAGTATTGTGTTATTTTTGAATAATATTAGTGGTGTCCCCTTGAAGTGAAATACTATTATCAATTAATTGTAAAATATTTCCTATTATTATTATTGGGAAAAAAATTTCATTACAAGTGACATCATAGCATGATTTTGGCACTATGAAGGTAAGGCATATTTTTCAATTTTGGAGGTCATTTTGGGAAGTTCACATATCTCATATTTGGTGAATTTTTCTCAAGTTTTTGAGGGATTTTTAAGTACATATTGAAGCATCTACAATCCAAGTTTTAAAAGAAAATTAAAGTATATGCCGTCAATCGATTAGACCCGAACGCTTCATTATTTAAATCTAGCAATCTGTTGAAACATGGAATGATTCTTAGGCCTGTGGGTTGCCTTATTTTGAGAATCAATCTCCAGAGAGGGCTGGTTCCCTAATGAAAAACCTCCTAAAACTAACTAATTTGGCTGGGAAAGAGGTAGAAAGACTAAGTATGAATTCTAAACTATGAAACTTTAACTATGGTGATGCACCGAAGAATTCAACATGCAGACTTAACTCACAGAATAATTACTCACTATTTTCATTCGTACAACTAGATCTAGAAGTTTAAACACTTGAATGTTTTAAACAAAGGCTGTTAAAGAAACAATCACAGAAGGAAAATATGATTTCCACAACTAGACTGTTCAATTATTAATTAGCATAATGTTTAACTAGTAGATTTAAACTTGGATGCATACAAAATTCACTAAGGAGATAGAAATATTTAAAGGTTTCATAAACTGCAACACAATAATTACTTCGATCAATCCCACATGACAAAGATGCTTGAAACTTGAAGGAAAATTCTAAAATACTGAAACTTGAAGGAATTATTTGCAATAACACAATTTGAACCTGTAAAAAACACTATTGTATTGCTCTATAAAAATGCTGAGTTACAAGATGATTCGCTTTGCAGAGTGCAAAGGCTGAAAAACAAGAACTAGAATTGAAAAAGAAAAAACTTTTCAATATATACAATGAATACATTTCAAGGTGCATGAATAAGCAACTGAAAGTGATCTGAAAGTGCAAAGATGACAATTCCAATGCGAAATCTGAGCACAAGTGAAAATCCCTGAAAAAATGGCTCAAACTCATGTAAGAATGAGTGAACTCAATCTTGAAGTGGCAGTCATAAAGCATGTAATTGATTTGCAACTCGAACTGAACTGAAATCCTTGAAAAAGTGGGTTAAAGCACACAAAAACCACCTTGTTTGTATCAATCCTCCCATGAACACTTTAAAGTCCAGTTAGCTCCACTTGTATTTTGCATGAATCTCTAATTAACTCATCTTCACATAATGTCTTTTATTTGCATGTAAAGATGGCTAAATTAATTAAATGATTTATAGTATATCATTTAATTAATCAGCTTACATTGATTAATGCAAAAATAAAAGAAGGAATAATATTGAGGCATAATGTCAAGTCAAAAACCTCAATTCTCATCTTATGGTCTTCATACATTATACTTAGCACATATCTCCAACATGCATTCGCAACTCCAAAAATATTAGTCAACCATCATGCATATTGGAAACTTCTTTGATAATAATCGACCATAATGATAAAAGCCATATTGACTTAAGAATCAAAGCCACAAAAAAAATAAGACATAATGATTTAAATCATTAGCAAAAATCAAAATTTTGTAGACTTAGGGCAAGCAAATTTCATTGAACCCTAAACTCTTAGTCATTTTTTACTTCTGCTTAAATGGAGCTCTGCCCTAGTGCGCCGCCATACCTGGGAAATCCTTGCATTTGAATCTTACACAGAGACAAAAAGAAATGATGAGTAAACTTTTCTTGAGACTGGACATTTCTCTTTTGCCTGGAGCATTTTCTTATTATATACAACCATGACTTCCATACTTCCTTGCTTCATTCCTGTTGCTGTATCCAATATTTAATGATTTAGCATCAAGACTGATGATGGAGTATTTTTGTATCCTTGACTGCCATGAACGCCTCCTTTGAAGGACTCGTGCTTACTGGAAAAGCTCAAAATCACCATGCAAAAGTCTTTTCATTTACGAATATTATTGCACAACTGTTATTTGCCAGCTCCAAGCAATCTCTGGTAAGTTTATTGGCACTTATTTTTACCATAAACTAGTACTTACCTATTTGAAATCTGTATAAATAATAAAGAACAACATCTTTTTATTTGAAGTTTCTATTTAAACCCACTTGGCCGCGACTTGTTGAGTCCATTTAATTTACCTTTGAAAGGAAACAAAAAGAAACTCTCTTTATCAAATCTCCATTCATGGTCGTAAGCTTCTTGTAGCAGCTTGATGTTTAATGCTCTCTTTTTCCTCTATGGACTCATGCTTCTTGACTGTCCATGGCAGTGCGGTCCAAACTCATTATACAGGCATAAGGTTGTCATTGATTATTTAACAATCTCTTCATACAGTGTGCTGCTCTTATCATTAATCTGTAGATTTTTCTTTTTTGTGCGATGTATGGAGTATTGACTTTATTGGAAACCTCTCTTTTGATTTATATATACAACTTGCAAATTTCAAAAGATACCAATCTTTGTCAATCATTATGCTTATTAAATATTATCTCTGCACTTTTGAGCATCTTCAACATTGGTAGAATGTTTAATTCCAACTTTAAGAGATTAAAAAAAAAAATGCTCTATATTAGTTATGGAACTATTAGCATTTGATGGCTGCATGTTCTTTCCACCATGTATTAGAAACTCTTCACTTCTAATTCGGCCTGTGTGATCTTGCTGTGTGATCTTGATAACTCCTTTCAAATGAAGAATGGATGTGAAATTGCTTCCTTATAATGATACTCCGCTTTTTATTTAATGCCATTACATTATTTTGAATG
>VDFB02213192.1:0-16255 GCA_007258455.2 Sequoia sempervirens | reverse complement strand
AACCCATTCGACCCAACAAATCTAGAATATCCATGAGGTGGTGCATACATCCACAGATGAGTGCACATTTTTGGGATCGATGGTATATGGTTTTTGATAGTCCCCCACATGCTAATTGGGAGTGCCTGTTGTATTTTTTGAGAAAATTGTATGCAAAGTTTGTTCTGGGGAAAAAACCCAATTATTTTGATTTTAGATCATTTTAGGGTGTTGATGGAGGCATGCCACAACAGAGGTTAGGGGAAAGGGTTGATCCCCAATGCCCCATGCATTCCCAACCCCTTAATGTTTCTCCTGGTCCTCCCATTCCCGCACCTGTACATCATCGAGCTCTGGTCTCAATATTAGGTTCCCTTAGTACACTCACATGAGACCTTGATCAACATGCTTCTGTGATAGTAGGTGGGGAGCATAGAGATGATGATGATGGAGGAGTTTTTTATGGAGCTGGTATGAGAATCACTCCAGGAGTTTTGAGGCCCTTCCTCCATATATGTACTAGTTGTCATCAAGTATGCTATGGACCTAATCAGGCCACACCTAGTTTAGGTGGACGGGGAGATTTTGGTGGTTCATTTGGTTACATCTGTTCATTTGTAGAGTTTCTTACATTAGACCATCACCCTAAGGACATTGTGACACAAGTATAAATATGCATCTATGTACATTAATTTTATAAGAATTTTGATGGATGCACATATCAAAGAAAATTTTGCAATACATTTTAACAATCAAATTGTTTGGTGTACATATGACACTAATGATGGGGTAATCATCTATTCCACAAGTACATACATCGACATCGTTCGTACTTAGCAAACCTTATGGGGTATTTTTATTTCAATTTTTTAAATTATATATGAAATCATAAATTTAACTTGAGTTTTAAATTTATAATTGAATCAAATATATGTTTGAAATATTTATGTTGGTTTAGGTGAGTCAATCGACATCCATGTTGATTCCTCCTAGGGGATTTTCAACCACTCCACTATTGGGCATCATAGATCAGGGGCAAGTACATTCATATTGTAAATTTGTTTAAAGTTTACATTAGTATAGTTACAGTTTTATGAATTTTGAATTCACTAGATATATGAAATACGTGCATGTACACTTGTAAATATTATAAGCGTTAAATGTCTATGTACATGTATGTATAGGTTGATACCACAATGAGAATGGGCATTAGACAAACATTTGATGTTGCAACTACTTGTGAGGCCACTGATTTCCAGGTTGTTTACAAATATTTCTACACAAAATGTGCAAACTTGAATATATATATATATTAACCTAGTTCAATGTACATGCTTTAATTTTGATCTTGTAGGACTTTGTTAGTACAAATTTCAGCCCTAACCCAGACATAGTTACACCACCAGGAGCACATGTAGAGTAGGCTCCAGATCAAATGGTAATTTAAATTTTTTATTATATTTAAAGTTAATTATAAATTACATATTATTTTTTATTTTTTTAGACTGAGATGGGTGCTTTGACCCCGCATATAAAACTGCGGTCTTTATTAAACACAACATGACCAGCGGCCGGCGACATACCCCTCAGATGCAGGTGGAGACTAGACCTCTCGTGACCAACCTCCTGCCAATGGAAAAATTTAAGCCAGCGAGATGACCCCAACCCTGGTACATATTTTTGGATATAACTTACATTTAAATTTTAAATTGAATATATACATAATATGAGATTTGTTGTGTGTAGATAGGGAAAAATCCAAAGGTTTAATGTGTGTTGAAAACAATAAACTAATTAAATCCTATCAAGCACCATGAAGCACAAACTAGAATGAAAATGCAAATAAACAAAGAACATGCAAACCAATTTTCAAACTTAGATTTGATTGACCTCCATGGCTCTTCTCCACCTGCACAAGAATGCAAGATTTTGAAGGTTGATTGTTGAAGGAATGTTGGTTGCTCAATTCATGACATAGCGACTTGTGAAGATGATAGATGGAGATGGATGGAAGATTGAAGACCGATTTTGACAGAGTGAGGATGTCTAAAGAATTTGATACAAATTTCTTATGAAAGGTTAGATTTATAGAGTTTTTGAAGGAAAAAGTTTAGTTGGCAAAGATCAATGGTTGAGATTCAGTTTGGTAAGATGAACAGTAAGAGATGGAGAAGCTGGAGAGAAAGATGGAAGCTAGAGAAAAAGAAGAAAGATGTTTCCTTCCCACAAAACCTTTCACTCAAGAATGAAGGCACTTGCCATTTGTCAAGTTTAGTTATGAGTTGGTTTTGTAGTTGAAGATAATTCATTAATTAAATAATAAAATTATTTAATTTTATGTGACATGTAGTTTTGGAAGTTTCTAATTAAATATTGAAAAATATTTAATTAAATGTGAGATGGCTTTTTAGAAGATTTTAAAGATGATTTCATGATTTTGGAAAAAAAAAGAATATTTAGAAGATTTAAGGATGATTTTATGATCTTGGAATAAAGAAGAATATTTTCTTTATTTAAAATAAAACAATGTGATTTTTAGAAGATTTAAAGATGATTTCATGATTTTGGAAAAATGAAGAATATTTATTTTATTTAAAATAAAGCAATGTGATAATTAAATTAAATAAATTGTAAAGCTTATTTAATTTAATTAAGAAGAATTAGAAAAGTGATTAAATTAAATAAGTAATTAAACTTATTTAATTTAGATAGAAGAATTAGAAAATGAACAATATAAATAAATAATTAAATTTATTTATATGTAGATTGAATTAGAGATTTAAATAAATAACTTGTATTTAATTAATTACCAGACTTATTATAATGTGACCATTTTTAGGTGTATACATTTTGCCCCTCTTTGAAGTGATGTGTGAAATGCATTGCTTTAAAGAAAATATTCCTGCTCTTGATTTTATTAGTTTATTATTTTCAACACACATTAAACCTTTGGATTTTTCCCTATCTACATTATTGGCACCCACTATGGGGCCTTGCCCCATTTTTAATATGTACTTGCAGGTTTTATTGACTTTTTGTTGCAAATTTTCCAGTTTTTGGACAAAACTGTAGGTTTTACAAAAAAAATTATATCTTCTACACAACTGCAAATTTTTAAACAATATTTATACAAAGTCTTGTGCATCATCTCAAGAGGCTACAGTAAAAAAATTGAGGGTTTATAATCATTTTTGTAGGAGTTATTGTAATTTTTTTTCTTCATAAAATTAGTTTTCTGGACGCAAATCATAAATTTTTTCAAAACTTTTTACATTTTTGGAAAGCTCTTTGAATTCTAGTGGGGGTCTATGTTTTACAGATTTAATTTTGAGGTCAAATACAATGCAAAAAATATGATCTTCATTTTTTGTATGGTTTTCACAAATCCGCATTTCTGAGAGAAAAACAAGGATTTTTTTTTACTTCTTTACATTTTTGGAAAGCTCTTAGAAAATTAGTAGAGATCTCTTCTTTGATTTTTCATTTTTCAGATCAATTAAATTGTCAAATAATAAAATTTAATTCGGCTATGTCAAAAACATGTATCTGAAATTGCAATTTTCTGATGGACTTGTTTTTTTCTTTGGCTGCATTATAATATCATTTTTTAATCTTGTAGGTGAATCATACAGAGCTCAAAAATAATTTGGATCACTCACAACAATAATTTGGAAAGCGAAAATAACTAGGTGCACTCATTTCATCCTTCATCTCTTAATCATTGTTTGTCACACATTTGGATTTGGGCTCTTACAACGAATCTTGTTTTCAACCACATATCAAAAATCAAGGCTAAAATTAACCATTATCTTCCATCACATCTTGATTTGGGATCTAAAAAGAACAAGTTCTTGAACTATTTTACACACATTTCATTTCTAATCTAAGGGAAATTAATCATTGTGAGTGTGAATCAAGTGCGTGTGTGATCACAAACACCTCACTTGGTTTGCTTTTATCAAACCCTTCATAGGAGGCCTGCTAGGGGATTTCATCACCCCTAGGGATGACCTCAATCGAAGTGTGAATTGAAAGACATGCTTGTTTGAGAGTTGAAATCTTGTCACTCTGAACTAAGCTCCAAAGAAATTTATACCTTTGGGAAGTGAAGGTGAAGGGTGGGTTACCCCTTTCTCTCAGCTTATTGGCAAGGTTTTTCTTTCAAATCATTCCTTATTCAACCTTGTGCAAACTAGCTTGAGACCTAATTGGCCATACCCCACTTAACTAGTCATAGGGCTTGTTGTTGTTGTGTATTCAAGTGTTTTCTTAATCATAACATCTAACCTTCAAAGAAAAATTTATCATTGTGTTTGGTGTGTATGTTCATGCATTTACATGTGAAATATTGTGTTTGATAGTGCCCAAGTCAAACTTCCAATAAACACTTGCCACATCATCCAAATCATACAATCTTGTCATTCCATATCATATCGTAATCATCATCATCTCTTTAATCCAATCAACAACATTTTTACATATGAAAACATTGGAAGACATAGCACAAGAGCTTGTTCACATGCTTCACATGGTTAAAACAATTCAAAAACCTTTGCCCCAACAAATCATTCACAGAGTCTATGACATAATACAAGAACTTCAAGCAAACAAGTCACCTCAAATCCAAGACCTCCTAGCTCAAGCCGAATACCTCATGGCCACTTGTCAAATCCAACAACCACCACATCATCCCCTATCCATTCATTATCACCCTTCCACCTCATACCAATCTAATCCATCCACTTCTTCGCATGTCAATGCCACATCAACCTATCAAGCCACATCACGAAAAACACATGTGAATTTAAGTCCACTTGGGCAACAAAATCAAGAGCCTTTAAGTTCTAATGCAACCATTCACAAGGGGAACACTGACCTAGGTTATGTACTCTAAGTATATCATACCACTATCCAATAAAAATAAAAATCCTAAGCCAACACCTTCCATCCCTACACCTCCAAAGGACGTGACCCAAGGGCTACAAGCAAGGAATCAACTGTCGCCATGTCATTCAACACATATACTTGAACATACAAAAGAGTCCTCAAACGTCATGCCAAGTCCTTCAAGCCAACCATGTCATCCACAACCCCTTGAGCCAATTCAAGAGTCTCCCATCATAAGTCCAAGTCACCCTTTTTCATGCTCCTATGTTGTTGACCATCAAGAACATGTCAATTCTCTCCATGAGAAATCCCCTTCCACTTCCATTCAAGCAACCCAAGAGTTATATCAAGAGTCTACTCCCAAGCATGTGGAAACATGAAGCCCTAGTCCTAATCAAGATCAAATCATTTTCATCCAACCTATCCATAATTTATATCATTTTTATGATCAAGATGATATCCATAATGATGAAGAGCCTATCCATGAGAAACTTGATCCTATACCCATCCATGAGAAAGATATTCCAAATTCACCTCCACCTAGTCCTATCCATGATCTATCAACATCCACTTCCCTTGATGAGACACATGCCTCCCAAGCCAACATAGAAGATCAAACAAATTCCTTGGATCTAAGTGAACACAATGCTAATCAAGATCCTAATGAGCCCTCGTCACCCACTATCAACCCCATTGAAAGTCCTCCATCCTATCCTATTGGTCTTTCCACCCTCATTCATGAATGTTCCTCCTTAGAACAACAATAACCATTATCTTCCCTTGCTTCATTTTCTCCATCCAATAAGGAACTCATGTCTAGTGTTCCACCTACACCTATTCCCATTGTCCATTGCACACTCCAAAACATGAACCACCAAGGTAAAGGTCTAGACCTTCATGAACAAGGTATTTTGGAGCCCGTCCATGTCAAAGTTCATCCACACTCTTATGGCCTTGGAAATACACCCCAAGGACAACAACCTAAAGATGTTGGTACTTCCTCCATGCATCCTAAGTCCACTTTCCATTATGAAGCCTATCATACACCTAAAAAATATATTGCCATCCCTCCTCCATCATCCTACAAATGTCAAAAGCATGTGACCATACACCTTCCTCCATCCACTTTACCACCATTACTTCCAACTCCTAATATCCCTCGATCCACTTTTCCACCATTACTTCCAACTCCTAATATCCCTTGATCCACTCTACCGCCATTGCTTCCAACTCCTAATATCCCTCCATCTAATCTACCTCCACTTCTCCCAACACCTAATATCCCCATTATCCAATCCCCTTATTCCTCCATCCATAAATCATCTAAAAATCCTAATCATGACCAATCAATGCACACATTGTCTAAACATAAAGCTTCCTCTCATTCCGCCAAACCCAAGGGATTCCAAAATAAAAATGGGGATGCCTCTACACATAAAGTCAAAAGTTCTAAAGGTCCTAATGCCTTAGCATACAATTGCACAATGTCAAATTCAAACAAGCTATATAATCCCATTCCTCCAACAGAAAAGTCTAAAAACAAAATGGTTTGGGTACCTAAGCAAAAATAAATCAAGTCAAACGAGGCATCCATATCACAAAAATCCCAAACATCCCCTTCCATCCAAAACACACATTCCCACTCTACTCAAAAATCTTAAATTCCTAAAACCCATAAGCAAAATAAAAGTCATAAATATACTAAGTCTATGTGGGTACCAAAATCACTACATCCATCACCTCCTAAGCAAACATCTTCATTTTTTCCTACACCCCATCCACATCAAAAGCTTCAACGTTTATCACAGTGTGTGCAACCATTGGTCATGGTTCCCTTTCATTTCACAACAATTCCACATACCTCCATCTCCTCATTCTTCAAGTTCATTATCCTACATATCTCCCCCACCATCTTCCTATGGTCCATGCTTTTGGCTAAGCCTCCCTATTCATCTTTTTCATAAGTCCCATATAATCCCTATCATCTTCCCTACATAATCCACATCATAATCAACTATTTTCCTCCATAATTCACCTCATAATCATCCATCTACCTAACCATCTCACACTCATGCAATTATTTACCAACATCTATGAGCACTTGACATGGTCCATGCAATGACATTAATATCTAGTGGGACTATCACCTTTCATGCAACTAAACACTTGAGTCCCTCCTATCCAAAAGTCAAAAAAAAAGAAAAAGAAAAAGTAGAAATGCCCCTTCGTCCAAGCGGTGAAAAAGGTGCCCTAGATAAGTGTCATGATGAAAACCTGGCAAACAGGCATCATATGTAGGTTGATCTTCTATGTCATTTACACTTGGGGGCACAATGTCTTACCTATCATTCATATCATATCATTTCCATCCTACCTACCATCTTTAGTCATCATACATACCTATCATATTGAATCCATTCATCCACCCTTCTTCTTTTGATCTTGATGAAGACATAGGGGAAAAATGATGAAACATTTTTTTTTGGTATCTCTTGACATACCTCATCCTTCCAAACAAGCCTATCATTATCCTATTGTCATAAGCTTTGTCATGAAAAATCCTAAGTATTGTACTTAGAATGGGGCATGTTTTTCCTATGCGATATAGTCTTTGGAAATCACAATCCTTGCTCTCTTATGATGCATACATCCATTCCATTCACTATGACCTATCATTTCCATCCATCCATATATCATGAGCCTTTTATCCCTTATCCCATCACCCACCCTTTCATCCATCAATCCCATCTATCTCCTTGCACCTAGACTTGGTTTTCCCCTTGTCATTGGTATCTAGCACAAAGGCTACTCAAATTTTCATCCTTTGACACATCAAAACATTTCAAAAATCCAAAAAAAAAAAAAAAACATTTCAAAATTCCAAAAAAATCAAAATATCCCCAAAAATACAAAAATCCAAGCAATAAAATCAAACCACATCACTTCTGCTAATCAATCTAATCATTATCATCAAATCAATTCATTTCTTCATCAATTCAATCCCTCACCTCATTCCAATCAAATCAATTCCTCAATTCAATCAATCAATCATCTAACCAAGTCACTTCAACCTAAATCATTCCAATCACATCAATTTTTCTATTCAATTCATCACATCCTATCATCCAATCAATCATCTTCAATCATTTCGAGCAATAATCCAAATGCAAGTCAATCCTTATTCCATACCAATCAAGTCAATCAATCTTGTCAAATTATCCAATCACATCCTTTGGTCTTGATCCTAATCTTGTCGTAAACCAAATCAAAGTCAATTAATCAATTATCATCATCCTTGTGTGGCTCTAGGGATATGTCTCTCCCAACAATGACAACACTATCATCAATCAATCAATCAATCAACGGTTTATAGCTTGACAAGGGCAATACCTTGTTTGTTTTTGTATCATTTGTGCATGCTTGCTTGCTTGCTTGTGTGTGTTATCATTTTATCTTGCATTTGTATCCAATCCGTATCATTCTAGCTAATATTGATATCTTGTGTATGTTGGAGTAGCTTTTTGCACTATCCTTTGCATCTAAGGTCATATCATACCTTTTGTGCATTAGAACTTTAATGCTCTAAGTTTACTTCCTCATACTTCTAGACAAGGTTGTATTACGCTGGGGCACGAGACACATCATCACCTTGGTCCTTATATCTTGGTGCATAACGTCTAGTGTTAAATCAAACATCATGGTTTCTCACCTTCATTGCAACATAATGCATCCTTCACTTCTTCTAGCTATTCCTTCATCTTTAGTTCTTAACCCATCCCTTTCATTTTGAGAGCCTACCCGTGTTTGTTCAACCTACCTATCCTCTTGAGGGGGCATCATCATTCCATCATCCTATCTTTTTATCATTAATCAATTTTCCTCTATCCATACCTTAATTTCTTTGAAATGATGTTACTCGACACAAATCTCATCATCTCAAACATCATCTCAAAGAGGGGCAAAACTCGAACATAATCTCATAACTCTAACTACTAGAGTCCCCTAATGGAGCTAGCCTTTGTGGTGGAAGTCCACTGTCTCCTGTACCTGCTGTCCCTGCAATGTCTACACCTGGGCCTATAGGGTATCTATCTGTCCCTGCTGTGATGAGGAACCAACCCTAATCACTGTCCTCCACCCAATCCCAATCCTCGGTTGCCGCATGATCTGGACACTACCCAAAATATCTGGCCTCGGTCTCACTAGTACTGGCCCCTCATCTCCACCGTCATCCCCATCATCCCCATCTGAGCTCTCCTCCTCCTCTCCACTCTCCTCATCCTCTCCCCCAACCGCTGCCTGCTCACCACCTGCCACATCCTCCTATCTCCCTGCTCTTGGCTCATCAGGACATGTCAACCGTGGAAAGGGATGTGTATGAAAATAAACTGAGTACTCCTCAGACATCCCAACATCAACAATGTCACGCCTATCATCCCATGCCTCGGGTGCTAAAGCCATATATTCTATATAGGCTATATGGTATGAAATGCTAGGTCCCCATCCTCCCTCATCCTTGCTCCGCGCATAGTGAGCAACTCCCTAAGGCATACCCTGAGTGAAACCAAACTGTCGCTATACTTGCATGGCAAAAATACTCTCAATAATAAATGGAGTACTCCCTATAAAAAATTGGGGCATACATACAAACAACATCTCTAAATGATCTGTATCCCAGGGCTCACAATCTAGGTATGGCCGCCATATCACGACATCAATGTCATCAAGGTACCACCTCTAGTAATCCAACTTTCCCAGCTTGGGTTGGACAAGAAACATTGCATATGCATACACATCGGGCCTACCTGGTGGCCTCACTCTAGGACAAGCTAGTCTCGTCACCACAATATACTCCCATGCCTAGATCTAGAGCAATGTCACACCACAAGATATACTCGATGAACCTCTGTACACCACCTGATGAAGGTCATGATACAGATTTGCTAACATGCAACTCCCCCAGGCATACCTCCATGGCTGTACCAACATCTGCTCAAGAATCCTCCCCCATCCCACTGATAGTCCCTTTGACCGGCGATCTAGAAAAAGGAGACGTCCAATGAAGGCACCCATAACTGTAGGCAAGGCCGGATACCCCCTGAAATCAGCCCATGGCACCCAATACCCTGCTATCTTCCCATCACCAAATACTCTCCTCAAAGCATCTGTACCACCGAGCTCCTTGTGATCATAGAACACAAGGGTGCCTACCACTGGAATACCAAGAATCCTATACACATCCTTTGGAGTCACAGTCACCTCACTAGTCGGCAAATGAAAGGTGTTGTGCTCCGAATGCCACCTCTCTGCCAGTGCGGTCAATAGTCCCCTGTTGACCCGAATCAGAGGCATGGCCAACAAAGCTCCAATCCACATGCCCCTATCAATGCTACATCATCTGGCATCAGCTCGGGTATCCTATCCCACCCCACCGAGTGACGCTCCCTAATCTAGAGGTTTTTGAAAACCTCCTATTTTCGGTTATCACAACAACAATCAATCAACATCATATCAATGATTCAATCTCAATCAAGCAAAATCAATCTGAATCATATCTATCTATGACCCATATTAGTGAAACATACTCATCAAGACCCATATCAAGTAACCCATATCAAGTGTTCTATCTAGGTGACTCATATTAGACAATCAATACACAAATCTATCTATCTAGATATCATATCAATCTGTTCTACCATCAAATACTATTTGTTTTCTTTTTCAAGAATGCAAATTTATTAACAATCAAAACATAATCCTATTTGTATTTCAATCAAAAATGAAAATATGTTTTCACAATCAATCATTTACTATTTGTTTTCTATCACAAAGAGTAAATTTATCAGCAGTCCCATCAATCATCTACTCTTTGTTTTTTCGTACAGGGGAAATAGAGTTATCAGCTATCTACTCTTTGATTTCTATTTTGGAAACAAAGCTATCAATTATTTATCAGCTTTTCTATCCATATCAGCATGATGATAAGAAAATTTCTCTATCTATTGACCAAGGAAGCAATATACATAATCATTTTTATCGAACGAGCACATTTCCTGAAAGCGCTAATCTGCGACCTCTATGCGCTAAAACTCATATGCACTATTTGTGTCCTAGATGCACTAAAACTCAGATGTGCCGTTCTTTGCCCTGGATGCGCTCCAACATTTCCTATATGTGCTATTTCCCTCTAAGTGCTAAAAATCTAAACCTAAGCACCACTTCATTTCCTGGATGCGCGACAACCCTACATGTGCTAATTTTTTCCCTAGATGTGCTAAAACCCTAATTTTCTTATGGCATCCTAGAAGTGCTACTCTTTTTAACGAATAAGCTAAACTGGTTTCTACACTACACATACTAAATCTATCCTATATGCGCTACTCTTTTCATTGAAAGCGCTCAAACAGCTATTGAAAGTGCTAAAACTTTTCTAAAAGCTCTAAAATAGAATTTTAAAACCTAAAATCGGTGAAAAATAGGAAAATTTTACTTCAAACAGAAAAATTTAACAACAAAAGAAGTTGGATCGACTCACCGGTGGTCCATACGCAACTAGTCTCTGGTATCGGTGGGCCTGCTCGAATCTGTGTCGGTGATATGGAATCTCCATCTCGCCAGGTCACTATCAGAGCAATAGGATTCTAAAAGTCAAAAAGTGCAAATGATTTGTCCTTTTCTCCCTTTTTACGTTTTAAAGGTCAACTAATGGTGAGTTTTGTGGCATTATTTATCTTTTTATCCAACTTTGACTTTATTTTCACACTGGGGCATCCTCATACATCACTTTTCGAGAGCTAAATCACTAAATTCACATCCAAATCCAAATCTCATCATCAAATGACATTTTTCCAACATTATCAACAACTCATCATCATTAGTGATTTACCTCCTGAGGGGGCATCATTAACACCAACAACATCTTTTAATCGGAAACATATCAGAATCAGGTTAGGGGCATATTTTTCAGAAAATGGGCAAAGTCAAACACAACAAATTTTGAAAGCAGGAATATTTTCTTTGAAGCAATGCGTTTCACACATCACTTCAAAGAGGGGAAAAATGTAGATGCATAAAATCATCTTTTTGTGAGACTATGGAAAGATTTTGAAGAAGATAAATAATGAATTATTAAATTCAATTATCTATTTATGGGTCACACAGAGGATTTTCTTAAAATAGAATATTTCTCCCAGATTTTGAAGAATAATGGAAGATTTCATAATTAATTATGATTTCTGAAAAGATATGGAAGCTATTCAATTAAATAAACATATTTAATTAAACATTTAAGAAATGGTATGTAAATGAAATTAATTAAATAATATATTTAATTAACCAGAAGGAAGATTTGAGAAGAAATATTTAAATTTAATTAGATCAAAAAGACTTAATTAAATTCAAAAGGTGGTAATTAATTAAAATAAATAAAGTGTATTTATTTAATTAATCAAGTAGACATATGGATGTGGAATAATTAAATAAAAATCAATTTATTTAATTATAATAGAAGAATAAACTGAATGAGTAATATAATTAAATTAATTAAATTTAATCCTATGTAGAAGACTTTAGAGAAATTAATTAAATAATAAATATTTAATTAAATGTCAGGATTAATCAAATATGACCAATTTTATGCATCTATAGTTACATATTCTTTTTCTTTTATTACATGAGACACATCTTGTAGTTGAGCATGTACATACAGGTCCTGGAGAAGAGCCTGGTGCACAACCTTAGAATATGGTACAATTAAAAAATTATAAATTATAAATTAAATTGAATTAAAAAAAATTTAATTGTAGAGTTGTACATCTAATTTCAAATTTCTTTGTCTTCTTTATATGTAGATTGATTTAGAGAATTTAGAGGTTGCTTCAGGTGCACCAGAGCATCTAGATGTAGATATGACAGTAATTTAATTTTATGATGGATTATAAATTAAATTGTCATTAAATCAGTTTTCATTGTCTTACATCTGATTTCATCTTTCTCTTGTGCATAGTGTTTGATTCATCATGATGCATGGTGTGAAGGAGGTCTCTTGATTATAGAGGCAGTACATGACCTAGAAACATGTGATTTTATGTGTTATATTTGTTTATTTCATGGACTATATTTCTTGTTTCTCATGTACTTTGTTGGACTTTATTTCATGGCTCCAGTTGGACTTTTAGTTCATGGGTTATGCCTACGGACTTCATGTGCCAATATATTGGTTTCATGCACTTAATATGTTACATAGAATTATGGACTTTTATTATTGTGTTTGAAATTTAATTTACACATGTACATTTATGCATTTTATGTTCATAGTCAAGACATTAATATAAGACATTAATGTGAAATTTAGTGATCTCACGCCGTGTATAGGACATTTAATATTTATACTTTAAAAGAATTTAGTGATAGCATACATGAGTATACACCAATATGTACATTCAATAAATAGTGATAATTACTCAATGAACTTATTCAATTTACATCAATCAATAATTAGTCAATAAATCATAATTTACAAACAAAAGCAATCTATTTATATACTAGAAAGGATAAAATTTTAAGAAATAAACAATACCATAGAAGATTAGAGAATAAAAGCATTAATAAATTCTATAAATAATAACATCTAACACTAATTTATAAGTTTTCAAAACAAATAATGACATCCCATACTAATTTATAAGCTATCAAAACAAATAATGGCATCCAATACTAATTTATAAGCTATCAAAACAAATAATGGCATCGAATACTAATCTATAAGCTATCAAAACAAATAATAGCATCCAACACTAATTATAGGTTGTCTTAAGGAGTCGTAATACGACGTCTTTAGGGGATAAAAGAAGAGTATAATTGAGTATAAATATTAAGTGATATTAACAAGTATTATAATTTTTAGGGTGAGTCATCGTAACACAACATCTTAAGGGGGTGTTTGAAGGGGTCATAATACGTCTTAAGGGGATGTCTTAAGGGGTCTTAAGGGGATGTCTAAAGGGGTCATAATGGGATGTCTTAAGGGGTCATAATAGAATTTCTTAAGGGGATGTATTAAGGGGTCATAATACATCTTAAGGGGATGTCTAAAGGGGTCATAATACAATGTCTAAAGGGGATGTCTTAAGGGGTCATAATAGAATTTCTTAAGGGGATGTTTAATTCTATAAGTATGTATGTACATATATGTCATCTCAAAACAATGTTTACAAAATTTGGATATGCCATCTCAAGAACATTTCAAACTTGTGCCTAGAATGTAGTAGGTCTTCACACCACCTGATATCAAAAAGGTACAAGTAATATCAATGAAATCATCAAAACATACATATTTTAATTTATATAAAACTATCTATATGTACAAAACTCAAGTACCTACATTTAAAAGTATTCCACACATGTTTGTAGGTTGAATCCAGACATCCTCTCCTTTTTGTTTCAAAGTATGAGATCAATGCAATGATGGCTTAAGGATGCAAAAAATGAAAATAAATCAATTTTAACTATTGATGTCCAAGCAATATCAATATGTAATCAAAACATGTATTTAAATATAATTTAACTAATAATTACCTATTTTTACCAAGTATTCCATGTTGTCTAGGTTGAATTTGCATGGACTAGATCATTTTTGTGATTATGCCTTAAGGATGTATAAAAGGACAATTTAAATAAATTTCAACTAATAACACACTTGACCAATATCGAAACATGTATTTAATGTATTTAAAATGACAAAATGAAACTAAAACTATATTTACCTATATTTAATTCTGTAAGTATGTATTTACATATATGTCATCTCTTTCGAAAACAATGTTTACAAAATTTGGATATGCCATCTCAAGAACATTTCAAACTCGTGCCTAGAATGTAGTAGGTCTTCACACCACCTGATATAAAAAAGGTACAAGAAATATTAATGAAATCATAAAAAAACATACATATTTTAATTTATATAAAACTATTTATATGTACACAACTCAAGTACATGCATTTAAAAGTATTCCACAAATGTGTGTAGATTGAATCCATGCATCCTCTCCTTTTTGTTTCAAAGTATGATATCAATGCAATATTGATGAAACCCAGGGATGCAAAAAATGAAAATATATCAATTTTAACTATTATTAATACCAAGCAATATCAATATGTAATCAAAACATGTATTTAAATATAATTTAACTAATAATTACCTATTTTTACCAAGTATTCCATGTTGTCTAGGTTGAATTTGCATGGACTAGATCCTTTTTGTGATTATGCCTTAAGGATGTATAAAAGGACAATTTAAATAAATTTCAACTAATAATACACTTGACCAATATCGAAACATGTATTTAATGTATTTAAAATGACAAAATGAAACTAAAACTATATTTACCTATATTTACTTATTCCATTGTACCATTTGCATCCTCTCTTTTTTGCAATGCATTTATGATTGCCTCATGCTCTTCCATAGAAATTGACCATAGCAATTTTTTTGAAGGTCTTCCATGATACTGCTCTAGTTTTATATTTGTTGCCACCACCAAATGTGAATAATGTATAATCTTTTTATGTGTTTCATAGTCTTCGAATGCAGGTAGACCATTCTTTCTTCTCAGGTATTTTCATAGCCAAGTGCCAACAACCACCACTGATCCTATTGGAAAGCATGAAAACCATCATCAAATGAGTTCTCAAAATTTTCTTAAGGGGATCAAAGAATTGTTCTAAAAAATTGCTTAAGGGGATCAAAAACTTGTTATCAAAATTTACTTAAGGGGGTTTCTTAAGGGGATCACTATACCTATTGGATAATGAAAGCCATCATCATCTTCTCGAGGTGCTATTAACTTATGTTTAGCTTCCACACAACGAGCCAACCAATATTTTGTTTTCTCTTCATTCCCCTTAGGTGCAATAACAACATACATATGTCCTGCCAACAAAATTCAATTTAATAACTTGTACATATCCATACAAATAATTTAGTATTACAAAATAACTTAATAAAGTGAAATAAATTAAATTAAAATTACCTTCTTGTACAAGGTCTGAAACACGGTCATAATCTTTAGATGCAAGAACTTGATCATTTGCTTCTGCAAGTGTCAACGATATTTTCTCCCATTGTTCAACCCATTCTATATTTTCACATGCTTCCCAATCTCTTGAGATACAAAACTGACAAAAATATGCAAGCTCCCTTGTTCCAATAGTCCACGTGCTTGTTGTTGCACTCCTAAATGAATGCCATTTAGTAGATCCACTGATTGTCTCACAATCAACTCTAGGTACAATATTCTCTTCTTCCACCAACCAAAAGAATCGATGAACTATAGAGTAATCAAGTGCTCGAACTAGCTGCAAATAATCTTCTATTACACCAATCCACAAT
>VDFB02213190.1:0-15300 GCA_007258455.2 Sequoia sempervirens | reverse complement strand
ACACATTAAGTCATGACATGAATTTCATTTAAGTAGATTCACTAACACATACATCCTTTGGGGTACATGAGGAGTCATTACGAGACTTAGATCCACACAACGACAATAAGGAATAAAAGTCAAAGATATAGTCCATAACAAAATAAACATTAACAAATATAACACATACATGATAAATCATTGATAAGAAACCATCTGTGTATGCAAATGCAACATATACATGATTAACTCAACACATTGAATAACAACTGCCATGGCCAATAGCCACACAAGGTTTAACGTTACATTACAGTACAATGTTCAAGAAGTACAATGATACAAAAGTGTTTCCAAACATAAATGGAAACCATACACAAGATAGCATGATACAAATAAACAGATGAATACAAAGTATCATAACTGGCTCCAAGACAAATACAACTCTGGAGTCGCTGCAACAGCACCAATCCGCACCTCTTGATCCTCGACTGGGGACCCAATGGGGTGCTTAGCACGTTCCACCTGACCATGTGAGTCCGAAGACCCACCCCCCGTGCTAGGAGTTAACAAGAAAGAGACCAACCAAGGACATCCAAACACGAAACCACAAGACTCAACATCATACAAAAGTATCATAAATCTCAAGGATTACAATGACATAATCAACAACACCCAATAGTCAACATAATAACTTAAAGTCATAAATCTCATCACATTAAACAAAATGATAACCAGTAAACAAGTAACCAAAGGAAGATCATGAAACACTTCCAAAACAAATTGAATTAATAACATAATATAATTCCAAATTGCAATTAAACAACACAATAACATCATAACACAGTACCATAAGAGTAAAAGTTAATAAGTCAAATATCAATGAGATCATACAAGACCACAAAGTACACCAAAGATATATTAAGGCAATAATCACAAATCAATAGAAATCCATATATCAACAATCTAAACCAACTCCCATTACCCACTTCCAGAGGAACACAATAAAGTAAAACACATGGGCAACTAGGGGAGAGTGTCATCGCATAGTCCTACATGGGTTGTCCTGTGCTCTTCCTCCCAACTGGAGGCGCCGGTCCCATCTATGGCTGTCTTGTGCCCTTCCTCCCAACTGGAGGCACTAGTCCATAGGGTGACTTATGCGGATCCATCAACCTTCATTATGGAGACGAGGGTCATGATCTGTCGACCACTCATCTTCTCAAATTCTTCCATTAGTCTGCAGAAGCACTAATGAAGACGAGGCATCCATTTTTTAAATCTTATAATGATATTACTACCCAACCCTCCTAATTTAATTATTAGGTTTTCACTTAATTACTAACTCACTCGTGGGTTATCTTGTGCCCTTCCCCTTAAATGGGGCACCGGCCCCCACGAGGAGCCACTCTCCCTAGAGACCCAACAACATCAAACCAAAAACAACCAAGGGTTGTACCATCATAATTTGAACAAAGAATCACAACATAAAAGCGTGCGAGGCATTACCCATCTCGCTAACAAGTACAAAATCAAAGTCTGGCAAAGTTTCGTACAACCCTTTCAAAATAATGATACCAATATCTTGCCATGTCAAGAGCACATAAAATGAGGAACATTGACCAACAATATAATCAAGCCTCTGGAAGAATCTCAAAGGGCTTACACTGGGGTTTCCCCATGAAGAACTGACAACAATAAATGCAAGACCTCAAAGAACTATTTTCAATTCAAATATAATGAGTGAATACATTAAAATAAGATCAACAACTCCATCCAGACTACATAACCAACTTCGATACGAAATAAAACGGAAATTCAAGAAGATCAACTATCCACAACTCATAAACAAAACACGAGTTCCCAATTACATTGCAACACAAATTAAATGACAAAGGATTCCATGAATCAAAATTAGTCTCCAAAAGCATTCACACCGACATAGAACCATCTAGAAACAATCCTTCAACAACAAAGGTAAAAGCATGCAACCAGGCAACCAAGAGAGACCTCAATTTCCTCCTCACAAGATACCCATACAGTTGGTAAACAAATGACCTTTGACAAAATCAACAAATATAACAACAACATAATTTAATGTTTCACCAAAATAATACAAGTGGAAAGATTGCATACAACAAGAAGCATAAACTTATCACAACCAAGCATCACATTAGTATCCAAAATACTCCACCACAAAATCAATTAATAAGACCCCCACAACTCATACAAACCAAGAATTCACCATGTAAGGTTAAACGAATAGCAACACAATTTAACATTAAAGAAGATCCCCAACTCACGTCAACTCAAGAAAAGTCACAATGAGACAAATCACTCAAAAAGGTCACGAACCCAATGGAATGAAATCACTTCTAAAGCCAAATAATTCCAAAGAGGCGCCACAAATAGGATACACCAAATTACCCTTAAATAAACAATGACCATAATAAGAGTTAATTTAAAACAGCTAAGGGAGTTATTTGAACATATTTCCTAGTTGACCAACATCTCCTGGAATCATTGCTCCTAATTTACGCATGGTTTCAAGAATATGCAAATAAGAGAATCATTGTTTCTAGTATGCTTCTATAAGATGAGAGGAGTTGGATATTAAGACAATGTTTATTTAATTCATAAACTAAAAGAATTATAAAGGAATTAAAAGATATCACCAAATTAATACTATAAAATTAGAACACCAAATAAGAGAACATATAAGAAGAAGTAAATATGTACTTCATATTTTAATTTCCACTATATTAAAAGAAATCCCAAGTTAATATTTTCAACCTACCTTTCCATTTAAATTAGATACAATAATCAGTAATATTCCTTATCATTAATCTCATAATTAAATTAAAGGATTATTTCTCTCGAATAATAATATTTGAGACAATCTTAATACAATTTCCAGTTATTTAGCTTGCACACTAATCTTACCATTCTACTCTAAAGGTTATAAAATAACAATATTCACCTACAAATTAACAAAGAATAATCCATAATAGTTGTGACAATAATAATATCCTAAATTTCTTAATCTTCTTAGACAATTTGCTAATCATTTAATAACGGAAATAACCTTCATTCAATTTTCAGTGTCAAGGAAACTTAACTTTGTTTATATTTATTTAAGTAACCATTTTCAAACTAAATATAGCCTTATTTACTTTATTAGTCCCATACATTCATAAGTATATACATTAACAATTATTAACTCCAAAATTGCTTCCCTATTCCTTAATTCACTTATCTTCAAAACCAGTCATAGACACAAATAATCCTTATACATCTTACCCCTACCTCTAAATATATACACGTATTTTAACATTGACGGAAGCTTAGCTCAACATAACAAATAAACATTATAAATATTCCATCGGGGTTATACTTACAAGAGTATTTATAAAATTTGAATGCCACAGCTCAGACAGGTTGACAATGAAATCAGAGAGGCTATTTAATTTACTACACTTTGTAAATCTAAAATTTGCAGCTGTGAAAGGGGCAATGATTTCAGGGAGGCTATTTAATTCTATACAACGCCTCAATTCTAAATGTTGTAACAGTGACAGATTGCCAAGTATATTAGAAAGTGAATATTGGAATTTGGAAGTATCGCCATCTACTTGCATTATTATCAAATCTCAAATGTTACCCACAAGATGGAAAGGAAGGAGAAAGGTGGAGCTCACGCGGGACCCCGAGAGTAGGGGAAATAATGTATCAACTTTTATGTTTTGAACTAGACGATTGATTAGAGGCGAAGTTTCCAGAGATGCTCTGCAAGATTGAAGTTTGGAAAAATAAATTTATTTTCAAGTGCTGCAACTGCGAAAGAGAGGAAATCGTGACAACCAAGGAAACTCGAAGCCTATGAAACATTGATAAAATGACTATGGAAGCAAAGATAAAGCACATGAAACATTCGACAAGATGACTTGAAGAAATGCAGTCTCATGAAACTCCCTCAAAGCAGGATATGCACAAAATGGATTTGTTGAAAAGCCTAAGAAACTTTTAAGAAAATGCAATCTGCAGATATAAGCTGAACACTGCAGCCTATGACAACATCCTTCCTGCCAATGCCCAAAATAGGCACTTGGAAACAGAATATTCGCTTCCATTAAAGTGTGAACACAACAAGTGTAGAGGATACAAACACAGAAAATGTGTAGGCAAAGACAAGGCATATGGACTATCAAAAAGGAAAACGACTGTTAAATGTAAGAGGACATTTTATATATGCAAATGGCCACAGAAACAAAGGAAACAAGGAACCACACCCTCCCTTTACAAGTAACAACAAAATTGTTTTGTAATGAAATAAAACACAAGAAAACTTGTGGTCTAGCCACGTACAGGACTCATCCATAAACAAAGAAATGAAAACTCATTGGAATCATGGATAATGACTTACCTAAATATTTCACACTTACTGGAATAATGCAGGTGCAACGACCATTTCCATACCCTCTGTTAGCGTCCTCTTAAAAAGCGGAAGGATAGAGAGAGAAAATGATCTGTTGAAAAAAATATTCCTTCAAGGAAATGTGGTCTCCTCCCCTGCCAATCCCCCCCATCGCTAGAAGCACTTCCATAAGTTACGATTGTATGCCAGCCACTACCCCTATTCATTATTTTATAATTGACTCCTTAATATATAAACCAAATAGATCAACTATTAAATATTTAATAAATATTTAATAATTTAATCTTTCTTTTAGTTACAATAAAATATATTTATTTTAATAAATATTTTCACCTTAATTTATTTAAACTTAAGTTCAATTTTAATATTTAATCCTCTCTAATATTTTCTCACTTTTAAATTTATTAATTGAATTTAATCATTAAATGATAATTATCTTTCCTCATCTAATCCGATTACTTTAAATAACTAACTCCCAAAGATAATTCAATTAATGTTTATTATTGAATCTAATTCTTTATTTAATTCCAAATAAAACAAGTAACCTATAATTAAATTAACTTTATTAATCAAATCCAAGCATATTATTAGTGTTATCTCATAACCTTAAAATTAAATTAAATAATAAAATCATGACATTACCAACAACAACTTACTTGACATCAATCCTATGTATTTGAACGAGTATTCTCTCATATATTAAATTTATTTGATTTATATATATATATATGTAACATATATAAATATAAATATATATATATATGTAAATATATATATATATATATGTAAATATATATAAATATATATATATATATATATATATTTATATTTATATTTATATTTATATTTATATTTATATAAATTTATAAATCTAAAATATATTTTATGTATATATTAATGTATATATAGATTGATATATATATATTGTGTATATATATATATTGATATATTTATATATAGGTAAATTCTATTTTAGAATTTTGTGAATATGATTTTATTATATAAAAGATTTTATATATTGTGATAATGGTTTTAATATGATTATTTTTATAAATTATAAGAATATAGTTTAATTAAGGAAATTAGGGATATGCTATGAGGTTATTAGTAAATTGATTGAACAAATAGGATTAAAGTATTAAATTTAAATTCCTCAATGGTGCCAAGTGAGTATTAGATAATTTAATGATTATTTAAAAAGCTGATTTTAAAATCAATTACCTTTATTTAGAAATTTCTATTTTTCGAATTATTATAGATAATTAGGAAATCATTAAATATATAAAAATAATGTTTCAAAGGCATATGATTAAACGATATTTTAATAGTTAAAGAAGGAGCGTTAAAATGATTATCTCATTTGTATAGAGGAAATATAATTGACGTATGACCAAATGTTTTATTTAAAAGATTGATTTTGATTAATTAATTTATTTTTGAAATATGGATTAAGCGATTTAGTTTAATTGTTTATTTATTAAATGTCTTGATTTTGAATATATTCGTGAAACTTAGAGATATGAGAATGATTTATTTAACTGGATGAATTTTTTTATTATAATACCTCGATTATGAATACAATTGTTAAACGTAGAGTAAGGGTTGATTATTTTATTCAGATGACTTTATTTATTGGAATGCTTTGATTAGGGAAGTTAATTGTGAAATTTAGAGTAAATGATTGAGTTGTAAATACTTCAATGTTGGGAAATGAATTTGGTGTATTTGATTGAGTAAATGCAAGATTGAAAACTGTGTTTGACTGGGTTTAGGAAACCCTAACATTAGATAATGAGTTGCCTGAAATGCTTTTCTATCATGTTTCTTTTATTCTCCATGTCGGGCAAATGAGGTTAAAGGTCTATGTAAGTCTTCCAGAGAAGTTCTCTAGAGTGGGATGTTTTGTGTAGAGGTTTTGTGTATTTGTGGATCAATTTGTGAATCACTTTGGGAATGGTGTAGAGTTGTACTATTATGTTGTACTCAGTTTCCACGAACAGGGATTTGTGCCTCTGAGGAAAATAGGAGAGGAGTAATGAGATTTGTACCCTCCTTTGGAAGGAGTGTTTTAAGTATTTGGTTTCCTCAGGTGTTAGGTGAGTTCCCTTGTTTGTTTCCTCCTTGAGTTAGAGGTTATGTTGTCCTAGTTACTTGTGTGGTATTGTACCTTGTGTGTTAGCCGATAGGAGTGGCTCTTTGTGGGGGTCCAACACATAAAGGGGCGCCAAGGTAACTCACCTAGAGTTTAACTAAGTGATAATCTAAAAGAATTAATGGGGATCTTTCACACTAATAAGATAAAGAATGTATCTCTCATGAAGCAAGTGAATGATAAGGCTCAAGATGAGATGGGATGCATAGTTTTTTGTGAAGTCAAATTTTGGTAGGTAAGAGGCAAGCCGGGAATGTGTAACAAGATGATAGAGTCATTAGCCTAGGAAGGTTGAGCTAGAGGTAACTCATGGCAATTTATGCATGACACTCTTCTTATTTCAATAGTCAATTAGTTATCATCCAACAATAAATATTAATGGGCACCTTTCATTAGCATCAATAAGGTTGCCATGATATATGCAACATCAAATAACTGAAAGGAGGCTTCAATAATAAACATAAAGAAACAATCACCTCAATATACATAAGGTACAACCACTTCTAGAGGTACAAGAACAACAAGGGGAAACAACAAACACACAAGGTTGCTAGAGGGTGGAGTGTCCTCACATAAGCTCGACATGGGTTACCCGATGTGGATCTTCGTAGGTTACTGACCCCCTACATGGTTAAACCCTAGAAACCTCAACCGATCCCCGACCCCCATTCTCACTCATGTGGGATCAACATACCTTTCAAGAGGACAAGGCAGTTGATCTTTGTCATTCCAGGCCTTCCCACTCATCCCAAGGCTAAATGAGCACTTAGGCCATGAGTGAGGCTACATTATCTGAATTAATGTGAGAAACTACCCAAAACCCCTAATTAATTATTAGGTTATCACTGATTAAAGAAAATCTCAATGAGTTACTCATACACCACTTTGTGCGCCGACCCCCATTGATAGCCACTCCCCCTACTGACAACAAACCTCAAATTCACAGACTGGGTAAGCCCACTTGGACAAATAATCAAATCCAAATCATTAAATACACCAAGAGAGGTATGTACCATCTCATGCTAGTACTTCAAAGTAAACGACTTCCGTGTGCAAGGATGAACCCACAAAAACACAATCCAAGCATAAAGATGAAAATGACAAAGTCATGTAACCACCACTTTCAGGTGAAGCAAAATAAAACTCATGAAAATACTCAAGGCTTGATATGGGTTACCCAATGTGGATCCTCCTAAGTTGTCGGCCCCCATCCCAGGTTACCTAAGTAGCCTCACCGAATACCTGACCCCCATACCAACTTTTGCAATTCAAAACCATATTCCCCTCAAACCTCTGGAAGACTCAAATTGCTAACACAATTGTTTCCCATCAAATTGGCTACAATCCCATGATCTCAAAAGACTAAAATACAATCCACAATTTACAAATCAATAGTTTAGAAGAATGAGGGTTAACATCATAGCAAGACCTTCAAACTCAACAAAACTGACATAATCCCCTCAATAAAAAACCAAACTCAAGATCAAATCCTCTCAATTCCCATTATGTACAAATGGCCTCCCAATTACAACCATAACCCAAACGACATACATTCTAAAAATAGGGACAATTTCCCAAAATCAACCAATACAACACCAACCATACTGAACTAAATCAACTTGCGTACCAAGATCACACACATCATTCCTCACAAAGAAACAAACATTATTGCAATCATGACATACACTATTTAAAACCAACTCTCAATAGACCAATAATCATGAGTCAACTTCATACATAAACATCACTTCTACTTTCTACTTTATTCACCACTAAGACAAACTAGACCATATATTTAATCAAATCTCATTAATTATCTACAAATGTAAGTCACTTACCTACTTGATCAACCACATCGGAAGAGATAATCTTAGTTACATCATTTAATTTCCTCATGGATAAACACACTCTTCTAAATGCATAATACATTTACCAAGATAAATTGATACACACAAACATGTATATAAATATTAAATATAGTTATCATAGTTAATATTTTACTTTAGTCTTAACTTATTTGTACACCTAGTTCACTAACTCTCTATAGGAGTGGTTAATTAAATATTTAAGATTATAATAAAAGAGAGAGATCCATTTATTTTAAACTACTCATATGCTTGCAAAAATAATGTCAATAATAGAATTTATCCTCCACACATTAAGTCCAATAAATCTTCCTTAAAATACTCTATGGGTTTTACATTTATTGAAATACTCTTTTTCTATAATTATCCTCGTGTATATATATATATTTAAATTAAACAATCTACAAAACATAATCAGTTTATATTTATTTTTTAAGCTCATTATGAAATTAGGTAAAATAATTAAGGAACACATTTACCATTCAATCCATTTACAATATATTTAATATTATTATAAAATTATTTAATACAATTTAAGAAATTATATATATATATATATCACAAAACTAAATCTATTTTTAGTAATCCAAACAAGATAGTATCCATCAACCTACATTTAAACTTTCTTTACATCTTATCTTTTCACTTTTAAAGGAAAAAAATATTTTAAACAATTAAAGAAAATATAGAGACAAATATTCTCATTACGCTGGTCCCAAATTCATCAATAAATCCTACTATCACATTCAAAGTGATAAACTTAAAGAAATTTTAAATCATTACAAAACCTAATTTACACATACTGAATGTAGTTATTTAAATATCTAAGAACTATACAATTAACTTATAGGCAATCAAAGTAATAATTTTATCAAATTTTATTTAACAAAACCATGTAAACATATTTTACTAATATCACCTCATGCTCATAGTAAAATCGTTTAGAAAATAAAAGGAGTTATTTAAGCATATTAACCATAAGGGAAAATACTCTTTTATTACAACATTATTTTCACATAATCAAAATTATAATTACAACGTACACATATACACACTCACTCACACACACACACACACACATATCTCTATATGTGTGTGTGTGTGTGTGCGCATAGCCTTTAAAAAATAATAAATAAAACTACATATCAAGGCCCCTAGCAAGCAGTTGGGCAAGGACATGAATGATTCACAAACAAAAATAGGGAAAATTTATCCTATGGTTTTCCCTACCCACTTTAGCACAACCACCCACAAACAAATGAAACACATGGCTAAAATTAGATACAACAGCTGAAACTCCAATCCTTCCAAGGAAACAATCTTCTCAATACAAAAGGTAGGTAAAATAAATTTGGAAGCATCCCCAAGCCAAAGTATACACTCCAAAATACAACCCATGGTATACAGTGCCCTAAATAAGACTTAGAAACTTTCAAGCAAATGCAATTAACAAATGTAAACCATATTTAATAACCTTTCCAATCCACTTTGTCTATGCCAAAAGGAACTAGGGAGAATGCGGTTTCATGGAATGCAATGATTGCAAGATATGCACAAAATGGATTTTGCAAGGACGGCCTCAAAATCTCAGGATTAATGAAGCACTTTGAACACATCCTAGCATTGGAAGTTTTTCTTGTGTTCTAGGTGCACGTAGTCAAGCATGTATAGTGGATGAGGACTGCACATACTTCACACGACAACAAACCTTATTGCATTACATACATAGCTGATCATTAGGAGTGCATGGTTAACCCTCATGCCTGTAATGGCTATCTTGGAGACACCCAAAACTTATTACTAAGATGCCGACTAAACCTATGGTGCCTGTGGGTCATATATGAATATAGGTTGGGGCACAAATGAAGAGAGGAGGTTGCACACAACAGCCTTGGCTACCTGCCCTACAACCCCAAAAAGGGAGTGAAACAAAAACCCACGACTGAGGTGGAAAGATGTTGATCAAGCAACAAATAATAAAAAAATAGAGCATGCTTCAAAAGCTTAAAAGAAAACAACTGCCATCTATCCCACCATAAATTCATATAATTAAACCATCAAATGTGTATAACCTAGGCTGTCTTAACTATATATTTTATACCATTCAATGATTAATGTGAATTTAAGATAAAAACCACCAACCTAAATATCTTTGATTGGTCATGAAATGGGCAAGAACTGTTCAAAAATTTCTCCAATGGTGATTTTCTTTTCATTTTTAACCAAGGTGTAATTTTTTTTTTCTGAGTTCCCAATCTTTTTCTTCTTCTCCCAATCCTTCCTTTTACCCAAATCACCCAAATTAAATCATCCGTTCACGAGAAGTCTTTTAAATATATATATATAAATTTACCCCTTTTCAATTATAATAATTAAGAATTTTTTATTTATTTTTGAATAAATCCATAATTAAATAAGCAATATTATATAATTGCTAATTTTAAATTTAGCAATCTTGTGATTAAAATATTATTCTATTGTATTTTATTTAATTATTCATTGTTTAATTAAAATAATGGTGTGAAACTTCAAATTAATTTAATAATTTAATTAACTACATTTGTTCAATAATCTGACTATATTAATAATAAAACATTTACTCTTGCCATATCAATTTAATTTAATTAGCTAATTGAATAAGGCCACTTTAAATGCTAAGTTTACCAAATATTCCAATGGCACAATTATCAACGAAATCACAAATAACACTGACACAAAAATATAGAAAGACTCATTCGGAGGGGCGCTACAAACAATCAACAATGCCTTATAGAAAATATCATAAACTATATAACCTAAACTATTTTATTTCCTTGCAACCATCATCGCTACACAAAAAGTTGCATCTAACTTCGGATACATATATATTGGTATAGATTTTCTTTTGCAATTGCATATATATGCATTGCATGCGTTGGATGCATATGTAGGAATTTGTTGCTTGGATATATACACACACAAAAGGTATGTGTAGAAATGTATGTATGTGGAATTAGATGTAGACAATATACATATAGACTGATATATATGTATTTGAGGTTAGATGCACCTTTTTGGTTATTACTTCTTTGAGCTTGAAAAATGATTTCTTAGAATCATAGTCTGTATGTTAAGTGTAATATGAAACATTCATCTAACCATTGAACACATTTGGAAAACTCTTTGTAGAGGATTTCAAAAATAGTTTATGTTCTCACAAAACCACTAGCCAAACAATGTGTTATGGAAAATAACATAAATGTATAACATAAACTATTTTATTGTGTTGCAACCATCGCCACAACACGGAAACCATAAATGAAACAATATTGGTTTTAACAATGACCTAGATGAAAAAAGGCCACAAAACAGAAAAATTCACAGTAACAAACCCATGCAAAAAAAAAGAAAAATGGGTTGCATGCTAGATATGAATATTGTCTGTCAGAGAGGAAAAAAACCACAAAGCAGAAGAATTCACAGTAACAAACCCATGCAAAAAAAAGAACTATATGGGTTGCATGTTGGATATGAATATTGTCTGTATATATGAATGTTTTTTGCATCTAATTTCACATACATAGATATCTGTATGTAGGAAAAATAAAATGATTAAGTTGATAGGCTTATTGTGGGAACACTATGGCTGTGAATTTTGTTAGCCTTCCTATTTTTTATAACTTCCAAAATGCGGCTCCCATTCAGTAAAAAAAAAGGTGGCAAGTTTAAATGAAATAAATTAAAAAATAAATGTGTTTGGCACGCCGATAGAGAAGGCCAACAAAATTGAATGTCGACTAGCAGGGCTTGGCACTTCAACATTAATTTATGTATGCTTTCCATATAGTGGCAATGGTTTGGTGATGGTTGTAATAAAGCTTTCCATTTAAATAACACTTTCCATTTAAAACTTGAGAAAACATGGTCAAGCAATAAAATAGTTTGTTCAATTTTTGATAAGTCATTGTTGGGTGTCGTTCTCTGGCTTTAACTGCTATTACAACTTTGAGCCACCATAGTGACTTTCATATTATTTTCTCTATGTGTAGGTATGTATGTATGTGATATTAGATGCAGGCAACATTCATATATACTTCTTCATATATTTATTCTTTTGGGATTACCAATTTAATTCAATTTTTTGATTGGGAGCCGCTTATGCATATTGTCTACATCTAATTCCACATACATACATTTCTACGCATACTTTTTGTGTCTATATATTTCTAGATACATACATTTCTACACATACTTTTTGTGTCTATATATATGCAAGAAGCAATTTTCTACGTATGCATCCAAACTAATGTATATGTATCTAAAATTAGATGCACCCTTTTGGTTATTACTTCTTTTAGCCTCAAAAATATTTGTTAGAATGAGAGGTTGTATATTAAGTGTAATAAGAAACATTAGTTTCACCATTGATCAAAGTGGTGGACAATGTATGTTCTTTCTCGGGGGTTTGGTGAGAGCCCATGAGGCTCCATGACCCAATATGATAGGGTGGAGAGCAGGCCTTATTTTGTTGAGTTTCATTTGATATTTCCTATGTGCACATGTGTATGTTTGTGAGATTAGATGCATACAACATTCATATCTATGATAGTTTGTATATTAAGTGTAATATTAAACATTGATTATCGTGCTAGACAATTTATCTTCTTGCTCGGGGGTTTGTTGAGAGCCCTCAAGACTCCACAGCGCAATATGGTAGGGTGGAGAGAAATTCTTATTTTAGTGTGTTTCATTTTATTTTCCCTAAGTGCAAATATGTTTCTATGTGAAATTAGATGCAACCAACATTCATATATAGTCCAAATGTACATTCTTTTCCCACAAAAATTAATTACTACTTGGCATGGCTTGGCCCTCTCTCAATTGATCCAAAAATTGTTAGACATTGATCTCAACATTGATTATAGTGCTACACAATTTATCTTCTTGCTCGGGGGTTTGTTTAGAGCCCTCAAGGCTCCATGACGCAACATGGTAAGGTGAAGAGCAAGCCTTTTTTTAGTGTGTTTCATTTTATTTTCCCTATGTGTAGATATGTTTCTATGTGAAATTAGATGTATCATGTTGGATGTTGTGGTTGTTTTTCTCATATGTGGTTGTCATTGATGTCAACACTATTAGCATTAATTCACTTGAAGCTGTATATGTTGAGGATATTGAGAAAATTGTAATAAATGAGTTGTAGGTTATCAGTAGTGAAGTGAAGTTCAGTATGTTGGTAAGTTTTGTACGTTGATGATCAAAGGTTGTGGACTTAAGGTTTTGTTGTTGAGTGCATCTAGTTTATCCATGTTGAGTTTCAAAGATCCGCTTGAAGATTTGATCAAGTTATGAAGATTTTCATTTTGACAATTCTTTTATTGCTTCAGTTGGTTTTTTTGATTGAAGATGAGGCTATTTCAGTTATCCCAGTTGTTGTGGATGCTTCTCTGATGTTTCATAATGTTTGTGGATGTTTCTAAATCATGCTCTATCTTTTTTGCACATTTTCTTTGATCGTTGTGCTCATGGTTGGTGATTTTCTCTTGTGTGTTCATGTTTTTCTTGTTCTTGGCTGACATGGTGTTTGTAGCGTGTTGTGGATATTCAAGGAGAAATTAATTGAATTTTTTTCATGTTGGAGATGTTCATTTGGGTCTTCACTAAGTTGTGACCGACCTTGGTTGATTTGCATTAATAATCTTAAATGTTTTGGGCCGGCAGTTTATATTCATTTTATTATTTTGTTGAAGCCGACATGAAGGGATGAAATTTCTTGTTGTGGATCTATATGAGCAATTTTTTATTTGAATTGAAGTGTGTGAGTGGATGCTAGAGTGTGATTTTGTGTGTGTATGTGTGAATATCATTCAAAGGCAAAGCAAAGTGTGAAGAAGTGTTCATGTGCTTAACCAGAACTGTGATCAGGCATTAGCAGATGCTATTTTATCAGTTCAAATCCCTGTGGATGTAATCCGATTCTTTCTGTAAGACAGTGTGTCTTCCTTTGGGCGGTTAGCCTTGTTATAATTGAGTAGTGAGCTCTAGGCAGTGTGCCTAAATGCATGTGCATTCCTTATATTTTATTTTCGTTATACTTTTAATAGGGTATAATCTTGTGGATTGACCTCCACAATGGTTTTTCCCCTAACAAGGTTTCCATGTAAAAATTTCTTGGAGTTATGTGTGTTTTAGATACATTGATGAGTTTTAGCCGCTTTCATGGTTAATTCAAGGATGCGAGAATAAGGTTAATAAGTTGAATAAAGTTTTGAATTTAGACAATTGATTCACCCCTCCCTCAGGTTATGCATGGTGTTGCCAACAATTGTTGCTCAGTGAGTTCCTTAAGAAGTTTAGCAGCTTGGGTGATGAGGACCTTGATTACAGAAGGATAGTCGAGATTTGATGGAAAAAAATTATTCTTTGTGGAAGGCTTCAGATGGAGTGTCATTTGAGATGCATTGGTGAACCCTACTAGATAATTACATATAATAGGTATGTTATTCCTCAGAATGGTCCTACTACTACTGTTGAGATTAGAGATGTTGATTATAATATCTAGGCTAAGGAAGCTTTGTTGAGTGCTTTGAATGATTTTGAGATAACAAATGTTATGGATTTGAAAAATGCTCATGAGATCTAGAAAAAGCTGGAAACCTTGTATGAAGGTGATACTAATGTGAAGATTGCTAAGTTGCAGAGTTTGAAAGGGAAATATGAAAGGTTGCGAATGGGTGATGATGATAACATTAATACTTTCATGGAAAGAGTGAATGAACTTGTGTGTGGTATTAGATGTGTTGGTGGACATACTTAGGCCAGATAAGAGATTGTTACTTAAGTGCTTGGATCCCTACCGATTCTTACAAAGTCACAGCTAAGTGCTATTAGAA
>VDFB02213189.1:0-13862 GCA_007258455.2 Sequoia sempervirens | reverse complement strand
AAAACAGGGAAGCATGACGAGCGAGGATTGGGCTTCATAGATACCTAATGCAATACAAAGCAAGGATCAAGCTTTGAAGATACCAATATAGGAAGAGGAGCAACCGGGCTTCAAAGAAACCCAATGCAAGAAGGAGCAAGGTTCAATATTCAAAGATACCTAATGCAAGAAGACATAGGGATCGGGAGTCAACGATACCCAATGCAAGGAGGAGCAAGGATCAAGAATCAACGATACCCAATGCAGTAAGGAAGAAGGATCGAGATTTAAAGATACCTAATTTATGGAGAGAATCAAAATTTGAAGATATTTGCTGCAAGGAGCAAGGATTAGGGAATAGGGATATAAACTACACAATACCAAAGTGATGAGGGAAAGGACCGAAAATTCCACTAGGGTGGCAAGGTTTGAGGTTCCAAGACACCAAATACCCTTTAGGTACTTTAATAGGTAAAAGTCTAGGATCCCACAATGCAACGGAAGTCGAGACTCAAGGTTCGAGGTCCTAGGATACCAAATACCATTTAGGTATGTTAATAAGGAAAAGTTTGGGAGCCTGCACTACAATGGAAGTCGAGATGCAAGGGTTGGTATACCAAATACCATTTAGGTATGTCGATAGGAAAAAGTCTAAGAGCTCACGATATAGAAGTCAAGACTTGGGATTACTCGAGACCGAAGGGTTCAGGGATCGAGGCAACTAGTTCATTCAAAAGGAGTGCAAGGAGAGAAACGAAACTCTAAAAGCTCGCAAGATACAAAGGATCATGAAGTGAGGGTGCAAGAAACTAAGGAAAGAGATGCTAGCAAAGGAAAGCTCAAAATTTTGAAATGTGGGGGAAAGAAGAAAGCAGAGTTGATGGTGAAAAACAAACAAGTAAAGAAATCTCTAAAAGACTAAAACATGAAGAAGCAAGGTTCCACGAGTTATGAGAAAGCCTAAAGGTTTGAGGAACAAGGAACCAAGTGATCAAGGGAATGAAGGTATCACACCAAGGTAAGGAAAATCCCAAAAACCTACAAAAGACAAAGGATTGAGAAAATGGGGAAGCAAGGGATGAAGGAAAGGCATGCCAAGATGAGAAAGCCCAAAACCATATCCAAGGCTAGAAAGCAATGGTACACAGGGATGCGTCCCCTAGACTTTTTCCCCCTATACCCATATCTGTCATGTCCCCGAAATAGAATATTAGAATAACTAAGTGTTGAGATGCAAATAAACAAAATAAGTGACAAATTACGTATTTTATGATATTAAATTACTATAATTATAATCATAATATAATATTACAAATATTAACAAAATAAGTATATACAATACTAGCAATTTTATTATAATTATGATTATCAAAATAATATTATAATTATGATTATGAGTATTGGTAACTACCATAAATATTATAAAACAAATGTCACAAATAACAAATATAAAATAGACAAAAGCTGATTCATAAACTAAATATAAAATAAGCAAATATCAAATATAAAATAAAAGAAACAAATAATAAGTATAAAACCTGATGGGCTCCTAACATAGCAATTAGACATAGAAATTACCATTTGTTAGACCAATCAACATTGGTTATGACCAGTCCCAAAAGGAGCAGCAACAGTACAGGGGACATGTCCCAAATCAAAGGGAGAATGAAGACCTTTGACCGGTCTATAAAAGGGGGATGAATACAAGACATGTCGAGTTTTTTGTTTAGGAGGAGGACAGCAAGCAATACCGGAAAGGAAGATAGAAGAGAATATATAAAGGCATTATTATGATCGATGGAAAAATCAGGAATATATGAATATATTCTGAGTAAAAAGAATCACCTACGATATCTTGTTATTTATATTCATAAGATCGTGGCTAGGAGAATTAAGAAAGCTTCAACAATCGAACCAAAATAAAGATAAGTATTTTTTGTATTCAAATAATTAATTTAGTAATTGTATTAAGGGTGTGGATAAGGACTATAGTAAGTATTCTTCATGACTTTAAATAAGAAGATGATGAGTACTTTATGTACTTAGGAAATGAGATTTAAATGCATTATGAATTTAGGTATGAATGATTGCCTGATATATTAGGAATCCAAATAATAGCGAATGACTAATAAATATATTTAGGTTAATAGATACATTATTGATGGTTGATAAATACAATCTATATATAGTGATCTGGTGTTATTTATTAATGTCATTTTGGAGTAATAAGATTATGCAGGCTACTATTTATTATTATAACATTGCTAATATGTTATCTTGAACTAGATAACTAATAATGTTAATTATGATATTTAATAGAGTTACTCATGCTTAATCCTGATGTTCAATGTGGAGTACTAATATTCTACTTGTCAGACTATTTTAGTGATGGATCTCTAACTTGTTTGTCGGGACTAAATCAATTCAAGGTATCCTCTAGGGCTCATTGCTTGGAAAATTGATAATTTAGAATAGATTCGACAAAACTCCTATTAGGGACATTACAGTATCTAAGACGTTTCGGGGACAAGGGATGCCTTGGGGACATTTTCCAAGCGTCCCCAAAATGTTTCTTTTTTGGGGGGACATTCCAGAAATGGGGAAACGTTTTGTGGATGGCCAGGGGACGGTCGGCTGTCCTGGGGACAACTGACCATCCTCTATTTTCCAGCAACAAAAAAAACAAAAGAAATGGTCCGAAAATTAAAAAGGTTTTTTTTAATGCTTTTTGATGAAACCTCCTTGAATAGCCAATTTATCTTTCAATGTTTGCTTCTCCATTTCCAAGTTTGTCATCACCTTTCTCAACTCTTGGTTTTTGACTTGAAGTTGATTACAACTTTCAAACTCTTGAAGTCTTTCCCTCTTTAAAGCTTTGTCCACAGTTGAATAATACAACCAAATAGCAAGTCCTGATGAATTATAAAATATGGTAGCAAACATACAGAGAACTAAACTGTGTTAGCAACACCCTTGAACAATTCACAAGGAAAACCTGCTATTATACCACCTATCTGTAATTTAATTGGTATTCCACTATGCAATTCTCTAGCACAAACTAAAATTTACTTATGTGTTTATACTTGATTCAATGCAACATGCTACTAATACCAACAAACATAAGGTGTAAAAAGTAATGTATGTTATAGTTATGGCTGTTGTTTACATCTTTTATTCTATTTGTGAGGTGTAAATACTCAAATACATGGCCACAATGTTGTAAATCAGTTTTGAGACCCATTTTATGCTACTAATTAAGTAGTTGTAGTATTAATTTGTTTGACTCTATAATCCATATGTCAATATGATTAGTGATTACATTTGCAACTTTATCAATGTTCATTGTTATGATTATCATTACTCATACGAATATCTGAAATTTCCCTATATTTTGAAAATGTATATATATAGCCGTCCCCCTGTCCCCAAAAATACCCTAAAAAAATGTCGTCCCCGAAATACATTCCGCCGCCCCCCCATACCGGAAACTTGGTGGAACATAGCTAGAAAGCGATCCAAACACCCTCACACTTAGAAGTTAGGACATTACAAAGTGTTGGCGATACTATAATTAGAGGTAATAGAAATGTCGTAAGAGGTACACACATTCTTGGGACACAGAGTACTATTGGAAATTTAACAAGAATTTCTCATGTATTTATGTGCCATTAGAGGATCTATTGAAGAAAGATGAACCTATAATGTCCCCTGATCAGGGTATGCCTGATTTGCTCAAGTAACAATTCCAAAAATATAATTTGTTTTACAAATAGTATTCTAAATTAAATCATATAAAAGTTATTGAACTTAAGAATAAATGAACAATTAATATAAATAGCATTGCCATATTGGTCTAGTCTATAGTTTCATTCCCCATAACCAATCATAGAAAGTATTGGAAAGGAAAGCACGGTGGGGCGCCCGGAGTCTGTTCATCACAATTAAGCCCAAGAGTGTGGCAATCACCCCTTGGCCCCAAGTGGCAGGAACTTTCATTGCCATCCAACATGAGGTGGTCTACTTACGTGGTGAAGAGTCTGGCGACTATTCATCACAACCAAACCCAAGAGCGTAGCAATCACCCCTTGGCCCCAAGTGGCAGAAACTTTCATTACCATCCAACATGAGGTGGTCTACTTACATTGTGGAATTTGGGGACTATTCATCACAATTAAGCCCAAGAGCATGTCATAACCCTCGAAAATTATGTATATGATAAGGAGAAATCGATAATATTAAAATTGTCTTCGTAAGCCTTATGCAAATTTTTCTTGAATATAATAATTATAGATGGGTTAGAATTAAATATTCTTTGTTATTATCATCCTTAACTAGAATTGATAAATTTACATGTTAACAAACTTTAATCTTAAGTCAATCAGCGATAATTGATCGCCAAGAGGCACTAACTTAGCAAGAGACGGACTTCCCAAGGACAACAACATTGAGTTACACCTCTACTGCGCTTTAAGAAGACTCTAAGTCAAGCATAAGAGCATCAAGAAGGATACACGGAAGAAGAAGAAAAGATTAGAGATTGTAGAGCAATAAGCCAACCTCGGGCGTGCAAGAGGTAAGTGTTCCCACCATTAAAGCTTATCGAACCAATACATGTTATTGGTCCAAGATTATTACTAATAATGCCATATGTCAAGAGATATCAGAAAACAATGACTATACCCAAAACCATGACAATGTATGAATTCAATCAAATGTGCAATGTTAAGAGATTACATATTAAAAGGTTCATGGCTGAATATATGTCTGTATATATATCAAACAATGTAGCAAAACTAAATTACTAATTAATCCCAATGCCCTAAGAGTTATGAATATTATTTGCTTATTTGTAAAAATTGCAATAATGTTGCTTTTCAACAATTATTTCATTCCACGAAGTTATTACTGTTGGCTAAGTAAATAGATATAGAGCAACAATCTCTTTGCTAACGCCATAGAGGAGAGAGGATGGTTGTGGGGGGAAAGGCTGGTAAGTTCGATCCCATGTTGGATGTCCCAAGATGGTCATAAATCCTCGAGGGAGTCTACTTGAGATTGGTCACACCCTTGGCATCAGAAGGCCCCTCCTCCAATGGGGTCTATGGAAGAGAGATAAAGGTAAGGAACTATCCCGGTCGAGCATGATAAGTTACGATTAACTATGATAAGTATGAACTCATGTAATTTGTATCCTGTGTGTACACTGATGTTAAATTATTTAATGCATTCATCTCATATGCTGATTTAATTAGAACTTATGCACTAATCTCAGATGTTAAATTTGGAATAAATATGTAGTTTTATTAGTTAATAACATAAACAAATTATTTTAAAGCAATTTACATAAACTAAATTATATGAACATAGAAGTGAACCTTTACATTGACTTTTGTATTTCTTTTTGTTTCTAGGATAAACTTAATAAGGAACATTACAGAGCATGGCAATCACCCCTTGGCCCCAAGTGGCAGGAACTTTCGTTACCATCCAACCTGGGGTGGTCTACTTACATTATGGAACCGGTCTGCTGCCTCCCCCAATTATGTTCCCTCGCAAATCCATGCCTGATTGCTTATAGGAAACTAATAGATTAAATCAATCATAATAAGAGCTCTAAATAGATTAGCAATTTCCATTAGTGACTAGGTTAAAAATACATAAGAGATTATATATGTATATAAACATTACACTCCATTATGATGCATACCAATCCCTTATTATATTCAATGGCTGCTGCCTTTCTGAATGCAGAGGATTATTTATTTTCTGATCTCTCCCTTGATGCCTCCACAAATTGATTCCACCCCTCTATATATATCTCTCAAGGTGGGGTGAATAGTCACACCCCTATATAATCAATGCACCTCTTACAAGGGATGCACCCCTCTCTATTTGAGTGCTGCCTCTTGACTAAATTAATTAGTAATAATTTAGTATAGTTTCTGCATTATATTTAATCGCTGTCCTTTGGAGATTAGTGATCGCTGCCATGAAATTCTACTTGACTTGGCCGATCATACTCCCAAGGGTGGAGGGGGGTCGGCTCATACATAAGGTTTTAGGCAATATTTTAATTAAATTTCCCAATGAATAATCACATGTTCTCCTGCGATTTGTTTGGTAGTACAGATCACTCAGTTGGCCCTACCTTTATATAAATCACTGATGTTTTAATTTATATTTTCTAGGTCGGCCACCTTCATTGCATTGCTGATTGTCTTTTATAAGGAGCACCTAGGGTTTAATATTTAGTGCTGCGATTTAGGGAATAAGATGGGTCATCACAGAACCATTTGTTGGACAAAAAGTCATCAATAAGTTTTTGTTTTATTGAAGAAGTTGACAATTGCGCCCATATTATAGTTCTCAGATTGGAATGCCCCATTCCATGTATATGTCGAATCTTCAAGAATTGCAATCATGGTGGTGCTTGAACAACCAAGAAATGAACAAATTGATCACCCAATATATTGAGCCACTCGAAAATTGACAGCAATAGTGCACAATTATACTACAACTAAGCAGAAAGCTTTGGCAATGGTGTATGTGCTCCATAAATTCAGACCATACGTACTAGCCATGATATTCATGTTCTATGTAAATCCTCAAGCACTTAAGTACCTAGTCAAAAAATCAGTTTTACATGGGCACATTTGTCGATGCCTCATTTTGTTCCAAGTATTTAAATTCAACGTAGTAGTGCATCCAAGTAAGCATCATGTTGGACCCAATCACTTATCTAGAATTAAGTCTTGAGAGAAAGGTAGCACACTTATGAGGGATGAACTACCAGATGCAAAGTTGTTTAGAATGAAAGTAGCACCTTATGGCATTGAAGAAATTGCAACATTTTTAACATGTGACACAGCACCAGAAACATATAATGCAACCCAAAAGAAGCACTTAGTAGTTCGCATTGTGCCATATCAACTAATTGATAAGAAACTATACAAGATAGGTATCAATAAAGTGTTGAAATAGTATACACTTGAGCATTCAAGGTAAGCAATTTTGTGCAAGTTTCATAAGGGACAAGCAAAACACTACCTAATCCGTGAAAGGATCTTGTTTCCCTACATAGAAAGTGATGGCTTGTGTTTCAACTTTCAAGTCCAAAAATAGGTCTTTGGTGGCGTCAAACCCTAAATATTTTTGCATATTTGAATTCCATTTGAAAAATCATGCAATTTCAAAAAAAACAGCACCTCAAATTGAGTATTTATGCAAAAGTTAAGGTTTCTAGAAGAACTATCAAAAAAGGCTTTTTTGTTGCAACAACTTTTGTCATCCCAAGATGTTCCAGATTCCAATTTTTCTTTATTTTCTTTGGTTGATTCAACTTCCACCAATTTCCTATGGCTTGTAAATCTATTTATACATATTATAAGCTCGAATAAGGAAAACAATTGAGGGATTGTAGCATTTAGCAAGTTTTTTGAGTTCCTAATGACTGTTGCAAGATTTTAGCAGGGTTGTGGGGTTGTTGAGAGATTGTAAGAGGTTAAGAAACAGAAATCAGTTGTTTCATGCCTGTTTATCATGCCTAAGAGGCCTAGACCATATTGTGAGTTCCATTTGGAGTGATTTCTAAGTGAGATATACTCACATTTTGCTAGAGTTTTCATCCAAAGTGGGCTTCTCCAAGGTATATTGGTGTCACTTGTAATGGTATCTTGTTCTCTCTAATTTTCCTAGTTTTTTTGTGTTAATACTTGCAAGTTAGATTCAGCAAAGTTATTGCTTTCAAATATATCCATTGACAAACTATTGGAGGAATGTAATGTCCCCATTTTCATGAGCATCAGTTTGCAGAGGGTTTAGCCTATTCTTGACTCTCGTAGGCTAAGGAGCTTGGTTAGAGGGTCTTTTGGATGCAGTTACCTAGTCAGTGGTTGGCTTCTTCTTCTGGATTCAGTGATTTAATGGGGTCTTCCTATGTTCATTTGAATGTTGGAAAACCTAATGTTGTGTTATGTCGAATGTTGGAAAAGCATAATGTGTTATCAGGATGTTGGAAAACATAATGTTTTGACAACATATTTGCACTTTATGAATTATAAAGTTATATTTTAATATTATTATAAAGTGAAAATAAAATAATGATTATTTGGAAGCTTCTAGAGGGAGCCAACCTCAAGAGGAGAAAAGTATATTAAGAGGGGTTGGGCTTGCTTCTAATCAGCCAGGAATTGATATGTGTTTTAAAGTTTTAGTTTGGAGAAGGAACCAGCTAGGGTTTCTTCCATTCTTGAGCCTTTGGGAACAAAATTCTCATTGGTTATGCAATTTTGAGGCTGTGAAACTATCGGCTGAGATTATTGCCAGTTGTGGGCTTCATTTCAGAAGTTCAACTTGTGCTTGCATTGCAAATTTTGTGGCCTTTGGCCAAATTTGGAGATAGAAATTCCATATCAGCTTATTGAAGCAACTTGGAAATTAATCTACAGCTGCATTTGTAGAAGATTGGAAGTTTTGTATTGCTGTTTGCATTCAAGGACGATTTTGCATAGTAGGGAATTGATTTATGCTTTTTGCTGATATTACTTTCAGTCATAGTACTTCAGATTTTGAGACCATCGATTTACATATCAGCTGTGGTGATCATTGGTGGTTCATTTGCATCGATTAGTTGCATATAAGGCATTTTGGAATAGAGTAGAGGTCTGATATTATGTTACAGTAATCTGATATGAATTTTCAGTCTCATCTTGGTGCCATTAGAGAGCCACGACTTTGCTCATAGTGGCTTTGGAAGGCATTGATTTCATCCAAGGAAGGAATCACTCTACTCAAGGAGCTGTAGCAATGGACTTTTGATGTTTGGAGAGGGCGAATGGAAGCTACATTAATTTATTATTGAGATAAGTAATCAGAACAGGGGCGGCTTTAGAAAGAGTTCAATTTGGCTTGTGGAAAAGGCATTTGACCTCTATTTACTGATGCTACTCATCCTCCATCATAGGCGCCTTCATAATCAGGTTCTTTCATAGTCATTCCATGCATTGTAGTGTTATTTCTTGAGCAATGTATTGTTAAATCAGACCATAAGAGTGAGTTGTTGTAGATGATCATTTTATATCAGATTTGCATTATATTGGAATTTCATTGTAATGCCAAGAGTCTTGGCCTACATTCTATATTAGCATTGTAATTGAATTGCATATCAAGAAAGGAGGGATAAGTTGCATGCCAATCATTGGATGTAATGATCATATCTACATTGTTCTTAATCAGCATATTAGTTTTCATGCCAAGTGTTTGACAAAATGTCAATTGGCAGTAGATGCACATTTTTCATGTAGAATTCATACATATATATTTGGAAAGCCAAAGAAGAATTGCATTTGCATCTAGTTCATTGAATAGACATTGTAGTATCTATTTGCAAGCATTTAGATTACATTTGACAACATTTCAAGCAAGCAAGCAAACTGAAAATACAGAGACAGTGAATTAAGAGGTTGTGTGCAAATTGTTTGACAATATTCCTTGAGGCCTTAATCAGCAAATTAAGGTTAGATATTGCAAGGAATATTACAGTGGTTTTAGAAGTGTGAAAGCATTGTCATTTTGGTCTATCCCTCTCCTTTAGGTGAAAAACCCTAAAGTGTTAGAAGGCCATAGCAACCAAGATCCTTGTTTCACATTTTGGTAAACCTAACAATATTCCTTGAAGGCAAAATTTAGATAAGAACTAGCAAGGGATATTACATGGAATATCCACGTTAGCTTACAAATCAAATGGTATCAAAGCAATTTATTTCCTTGTGAAGTTTGTTGTTGTTGAATTTACAGGTATGCAACCTAGAGCAAGTGGAGAAGCTCATTGCCTTATCCAAAAGACAATGTTTCCCAAAAAGAACCATAAGCATGGATAGAGGTGCATCATGCCTTCATCAAGAAACAAGGCTCCTTAGGCAAGGGACCATTATTGCTAAATTATTTCAATCAGTGGCAACTACAAAACATTGATTCTCATGGAGAAAATATGCTTATTTGAAAGCAAGGGGACAGCCCACTCCGAAGAAAAGGAAATTTGCCATGGTGAAATTAGTCCTCGAAGCAAACCTGAAGAGGAAGGAAATGCAAGAATTAAGATCACACCATTTGAAGGAGATGAGGATAGGCTAGATCAACGGTTAGAGCAATTGGTAGTATATTTGAATCTGCATTATCTCAAATTGGAAGAAAACACTTCCTATGTTAAAGCCAATTAAATTTGAGACATTGTAAGAGGTTTAGAAGTTAAAGCCAGTTGTTTCATGCCTATATCAAGCCCAAGAGGCATAGACCAAATCGCAAGTTGATTTTTAAGTGAGATATACTCATAATTTGCTGCATTTTTCATCAAAGTGGGTTTCTTGTAATGTCCCCTTTTTTGTGAGCCATGGATTTTGGAGGAATTAGCCTATTCCTGATCCTTGTAGGCTAATGGGACTTGATAAGAGGATCGTTTGGCAGATACCCAGTTGATTGGTTGGCTTATTTCTTGGTCATATGAAGGTTTTCCTATTATCACCATGGATGTTTCTAATTTTGGAAACCTTATTTTATGTTATAATATTATATTGCACTTTAGGAGTTGGGTTATATTTTATTATAAAGTGCAATATTAAAATAATAAAATAATATTATAATATTCCTTCTAGAAGGTGACTTGAGAAAGTTCTAGTAGGAGGCCGACCTCTTGAGGAAAAAGAATAAATAGGCATTGAGGGCTCATTTCCTATCCGGCAGATTTGTTGTTGTTGATGTTGATGTTTGATGGTTGTGGAGCCTAGGGTTTCTGCAGTTGTCTATGGCCATTGAGAACGAAAACTCTCAATTGGTGAGCAATTTTGAGGGTGTGAAATATCACTTGAATTATTGCAAAGTTGAGGAAGTTGCTTCAGACTTTCTACTTGTACTTCAAAGCAAAATTTTATGGTCTTTGGCCAAATTTTGGTGGTATCGATTTGAAGAGTTCAATTGGTGCATTGTTGGAGTCATTTTGGTGTGTTGAGACTTCATTAAGTTTGCTATTCAAGGATCAATCTGCATCTTATTAGTTCTGATATAATATTACAGTCTTCTATATCAGCTTGAGGGAGCCACGAAATTGCATACATCTCCTCTTTTTGGCAACGATTTCTTCATTGTAATGTAGCAGTTCATCCTTAGGGTTATGGCAACGATTTTCAAAGCTTGGAGGTGTTAAGAAGATTGCATTCCAATTTATATTAGTTGCAGATACAGACCTGGGGCGGCAGATTAAGAAATTCGATTTTATTTCTAGAGGTGACATTTCACAGCGATCTTATCTTCCAGCTTGGGCGCACTTCCTTTGAGGTCTTGGGGATGATTGTTGATGAAGAATTGAAGACAATTGGCAGCCATAACAATTAATTTATATCAGCATTCCTTCCAAGAACAGGGGCGGCTGGTCAAGGGGGCAATTTTGCAGCTAGGAGGTGAAATAAAATCAAAGAAAATTCATAAGGCATTGTTAGGTGTCAATGAGAAAGGGCACTGCAACATTGAAGGCAAATCCATCTTGTATAAGGAGAATCGAATATTTTATGCTGACAGCCATCACTTCCAGGTTCTCTTGTTGATGATTTGTATTACATTAGTTTTTAGCTCTCATGTTAGTTTACAATGCTGTCTTAATCAGCATTCATTAGCATTGTGATTTGGAGTAGTTGCATCTTCATTGAAGGCCAAGAATTTGTTTGATGTAGATGAACATTGAAGTCAGATAGAATTGATAGTGTTGCAGCTGTAGAAGATTATTTGCATATCAGATTTAGTATTGCAATGGCAATCATTATATGAGTTGTAAGCTAAGAGTCTTGGCACTTGCATTATCATCATTGTAGGAGGATTGCATTTTCAATGATATATCAGCTGTTGGGAGTTATCTATTGTTGTATTGAGCATCTAAATGTTGATATAAGGATGTATGCCAATTGTTTGTCATAATGTCAATTGGCTGTAGGAGTACATTTTGCATATAGAAGTCATGTATGAGCATTGTTAAAGATGAAATTGAGTCATTGATGCTTCTAGGTTAGAGTTTATGCATTGTAGTTTGATTTCTAAGTGTTTGGAGTACTTTGGTATCATCTTCAAGCATTTATATCAGACTGATAACTCAAACCAGCAAGCTGGAGGTTGCATGAGAATTGTTTGATGAAATTCTTTGAGCCTTCAATCAACATTTTAAGGTCAGATTTGAGCAGGGTCATTACATTTCTTCAAATATTGGTGTCACTTGTGTCATGGTCTCTTGTTCTCCCTAATTTTCCTACATTTTCCTTGTTTATACTTGTTAGTTTAAGTCAAGTTCTCACTTTCAAATATATATGTTGTTGATGAACTATTGGGGGAATATTACTTTAGTTTACATATCACTCCTAAAGTCACACAACTGTGCAAAAGGTAGTGCAGGCAAGACTATGGTGACCAACGTTGCATAAGAATGCACATAACTTTTTAAGGATTTGTGCTATATGTCAACATGTGGGTAGGCCCAATTGCAAGGATGAGATGCCACTCACACAAATCTTGGTGCAAGAACCATTTGAAAAGTATGCAATTGATTTTGTCGGTCCAATCAATCCCCATGTGAGAAGGAATGCCACACACTACATAATCACTACAACAAACTACATGAGGTGATGGGCAGAAGTTATACCCACAAGGGAGTATTGTGAAGATTGCTGCAAGATTCATCTTTGAAAATTGTATCATTGAGTCTAGTTGACCACTAAATCTTACAACTGACCAAGGTATACATTTTATAATGCAAAGTGTGCAGGTATTACTAAACAAACTCATCATTCAGCACCCTAGGAGCTCATGTTACCATCCTCAGGCTAATGATACATTTCAAGCGTTCAATAAAATATTTGAGACAATTCTATTGAAAGTGTGTGATGACAGGAATAGATTGGGATGAGCAAGTATCATCAATTTTATGGACATACAGAGCTACATCAAAAAGGTTGACAAGGTACAGACCATTTTCACTGGTGTACAAAAGTGGGGTTGTTGTACAAATTGAATTCTTGGTGTTGAGTTTGCGCGTTGTGAAATTTATGTTCCTAGAAACTGAAGATTCATTGCATGAGCAAATTCAAAAAAAAGCGTTTATTAGCACAATGGAGGCAAAAAAGTGGAGAAGCAAAAATTAAAGATCTAGCATGATAGGCACATTAAAATAAGGAGTGTCAACTAGGAAAGGTAGATCGGTTTTATGACTCCAGGTTCTAGAAGCATTCAGGAAAACTCCAAGTACATTGGCTAAGGCTGTTTATAATTAAGGATGTCAAAGAAAATAGAGCAATGCAATTAGAACTATTAGACAGGACTACAATTAGAGGCATGGTAAATGGAAGTCAACTTAACTTGTACTTTGAGAGGTCTCATGCATAATAATTTATTTTAACAATAAGAATAAGGTCTCAAAGACCAAATAAGTTGGGTAGGATAATGTCAAAGAAAATAGTGCAATGCAATTATAACCATTAGATGGGACTCCAATTAGAGGCATGGTAAATGGAAGTTAACTTAAGTTGTACTTTGAGAGGCCTCATGGACAATAATTTATTTCGCAATAAGAATATGGTCTCAAAGACCAAATAAGTTGGATAGAATAGGAAATGTCTTGTTTAAGTTTACAACTTTTGGTTACAAGGGAATATAGAATAGAATCCCGGCAAAGAGTGACTAATTCGCACAGAATTTATGAAATATGAGGAAAAGGAGTGAAGAAGGGAATAAGGAATTGTATGAAAATAGGTGCAAGAACAAGATAAACTACGCAAATAGAGTGCACAAAAAGGGGAAAGAAGCACAATTGAATCCATTAGCAGATGAAACCAACTAGAGATCAAGGATAT
>VDFB02213187.1:0-13048 GCA_007258455.2 Sequoia sempervirens | reverse complement strand
GGTTGACATATGGGAGCCTGTAGAATTGGCATGACTTTCCCATCACCACTTGTTTTGTGGCTTCACACCTTGTAGACCTAGTGTGTTTTTCTCACTTCTTTAGGCTCACCTAGTGTATATTAGACTGCACTAGCCCTTGTGAGCATGTTTTTCATGGCCACTAAGCATAATACAACTTTCTTGCCTGTGGAGCTATGTGGGTGCGGACGTGGCATAATAGAACTTGCTAGTCCATCTTTCTTTCATCTTTGCATTAATTTTGACTTTGTATTTTTGTGTATCTTGTCTTGTTGCTTCATATCATACATATGTGTGTCCCTTTGTGCTTATGTTGGTTTGCCATGGGATCTTGATCTTGGGGCCTTGACCACCTCCTTGATATTTTTCATCCCATCCCATCAACATTTGTGGACTTGGACCCCTCTTGACATATATTTGTCTACTTTAGTGTGAGTCTAAGTGTAATTTCATACTCTCACTAAAGTGGGGGCTAAATATAGTGTAGAAAAATGTAATCCTTTACATTTTCACACTATGTTTGCATCCACTTAATTAATTGGACTTAATTAAGCTTCTAATTGACCAAATTATGCATTCCAAAGCCTTATTATTCTTGTTTTCTGAAAGGGAAATTGACATTAAATAATTTCCAACATTAACTTAAACATCTTGGAAATTGTGTCATGGATTTACGTCTTAGGACTCATTCACCCAAGGGAAAATGGGTCCTCCTTAAGTACCAAAACCCAATTTAAAATATGTTTTTGGCACCATTGTAATGATTCAAATTCAAGTTTCAATTGTCGGCTTTTAGAATCTAATTTATGGGAAATTAGATAAACATCTATAAATACATAGTTATTTTTTCAATTCAAAACATATAGCATTAAGACAACTTTCACGAGACAAATATTATTGTCAAGAGAATTGAAGAGCAGTTTTATCAGTCATCTACAACAAAAATCAAGATCATATCATCATGTCAAAGTTATTTGCATTCACGCATGTTTTTGGAGCTAAAATTGTGATGTAGGTTTCAAGCATTCAAACATCAAATCAAGTGTCAAATCAAGCATCCAATCAAGCCAATTCATGCAAGATCCAAACCTTAGAGTGGTGTGTTAGACTTCAATCCTCTAAGAGAAGCCATCAAGGGTTTGGTGAGTTGTGACATAGCTTTGTTCATTCATCAATTCCCTCTCATTTATCATTATTATCAAGGTTTAATTACCAAACCGGCATTTGACCAAGGAAAACCCCTATTCACCAAAAAAAAAACATTTTTCTCTCATTATTGTCAAGCCACAACAACTCATTTGCAAATTTTTTTTTTGGCTTTTTGACTGTGGAATATGGAGAAATCAAGAGTGTATATTTGGGATCAAAGGACTATAAAATCAGATTTTTGACCCTTGTACAAAGACCCATTCTCCCTAGGGTGAATTTGTCTTTTAGGAAACTCAACAACCATTTTTGGAGCTAGGTATATATATGTTTTCCCTTCTTTGATCTGTGTGAAAGTTGTTTTTGTTTGTGTTATCCTTTAACTTTACATTTCAAGTTTTACATCATATAATTTAGTTCATTAAGCATTTTATTTTCATCTCCCAAAAAGTGCATTTCAATCATTTTTTCATTAGGAAAACAACAAGATCTCCTAATAGGGTTGACTCACCTAAAGGTTGAAAGTCAATCCTATCCTTGGGAGATCTCATTTTCTAATGAAATATAGGAAAAGTAAGGGTGTCTCAGGTCCTCAATCCATTGTGATTCACCAAACCCTTATCCCATTTTTCTATGTTTTAGGAACAAAGGTTACCATACATGTTGAATCCATTTTGAAAAATCATATTGAACCATACACTTCTAGGCCCATTGACATGAATCACAGATTGAATGACCTAGAGAGATATTATATTGTTCATGAGATTGATACCCCTCTAGGAGTCCCTTTTTTTATTTGATGAAGAGGAAATGGATTCCAATTCGATCCATACAATGAGGCAAAAGAAACTAGACTAGGTACCTACTACACACATGAGGAGAACAATTGTATCCTCAATCTCATGAGGCCTCAAGAAGACACTAAAGGTATGTGGAAAATATTTTTTGATGGCTCAAGAAATAGAAATGGTGTTAGTGTTGGCATGACACTAGTGTCTCTTGACAATGCAAAGTATTAATTTTCCTTTAGACGTCAATTGAGTTGTACTAACAATGTGGCTAAGTATGAAGATTTGATCTAAGGTCTTCAACTTGTACAAAAAAGAGGAATACAAGTTTTGCAATTTTTTGGTGACAATGAGCTAGTTTTCCATGAAGTTATAGCTCAAAACACAATAAATAACAAATTGTTAAAAGCCTACAAACAAAGGGTATTGGATCTAATTAAAGGCTTTGAAGCATTAAACATCCAAACTATACTTAGAGAACACAACAAACGTGTTGGTAGGCTTGTAGTGGTTGGAACATAATTTGAAATACCAAAAAATGTTGTAGACAAGGAGCAACATATAAAACTTGTTGTAAGGCTCGTTGTCCTAGATAACTAGGAAAATTGACAAGTATTTGAAATGACCAACAAATTGTCATTTTTTTGCAAAATGGGGCAAATTTTTCTCCTAAAAATTAGTCCAAGCTACAAGGACACTATGAATACAAAATCATGCAACTAAATACTAATAAATTGTTAAAAGGGCTCATCACTCTAAAAAGAATGTTCAACACATTTGACTATTTAAAAAGTGAAAAGATGATCTTGACTACTAAAAAGGGTGACTACAAGTAGGTAGTTGTGGAAGAGGGAAAGTATTTGAATTTAAGAAAGGTATTCTCTAAATATTAACAATATAAATTTATTAAGATTTATCATTATTATGATGTGTGATCACTTGGACTTATGAAGACCTCAACGGATTTAATGTTGGTTTATCCCATCATATTGAGATAGTCCCTGATGCAAAAAAAAATAGGAAAAAGAAAAGGCTAGTAAACCCTAAGATTGAACCCTTGACAAGGAAAGAACTATCCAAGTTTATAGAAGATAATATTATCTTCCCCATCAGGTATTCCTCTTAGGTCGAAAACTTGGTCCTTATAAGAAAGAAGAATGGAGAAATCAGATTGTGTGTGAACTTTAGAGACCTCAATAGGGCCTCTCTCAAAGAACATTATCCCCTATCCTTTATGGAGAAAATATTGCAAAAGGTGAGTTATTTAGAAAGTTTTTATATCCTAGATGGGTATTTTGGTTACAACCAGATCTTGGTCCAAGAAACAAACAAACATAAGACTACATTTACCATCAAGTTGGGTAGTTTTGTATATAGTAAATACCTTTTGGATAACTTATTTGGTGCAAGTATCCAAAGGGAAATGGGCATGGCCTTCAAAATCTCTCTAGGAAACTTTATGTTGGTCTACCTTGATGCCATCACTATTTTTTCAAAACATATAGATGATCACTTCTACCATTTTGAACAAGTTTTCAAGAAGTGAAAAGAAATATGATATATCCTTGAACCCAAAAGGTGTGTTCCTTGTTGATTAAGGTAAATTATTAAGACACATAATTTCAAAAGAAGGCTTGTCCATTGATCTAGAAAGAGTGGACAATATTGTGTCTATTCCTCTCCCGAACCATTGTAAGGACCTGCAAGGATTTAAAGAAGGGATTAATTTCATAAAGAGCTTATCCCTAATATTTTATTTTTCAAGCCCGTCACCTCCATGTTAAAGAAATGTCTCTTTTAACTAGAAAAAGAAAGGGAAGGAAATTTTTAAAGCCATTTAGAAATCTATTGTTGATGCTCTAGTACTTTCCAACCTAAACTATGATAAGGAATTTATCCTATATACCTTTGGATGCAAGCCAAGAAAATTAACTATTTTGACATAGCTGAATGATGACATTCTAGAAAAATTGATTTCCTTTTTAGTGAAGGGATCAAGGATTATGAGCTAAAGTATGGCTACATGGAGAAACAAGTCCTTACCATTGTTAGAGTACTAAAAATGTTTAGAAAAATGCTCTCCAACAACATGATCTAGTTGATGGTTCCTCACACGAGTGTTTAAGAGTTTCTCTTAAGTAGAGATATTAGTGAGAATAGGGTTGACTGAATCACCAAGGTCATAAAGTATGAGGTGGAAATCATGATCACTAGGCTTATAGGGGGCAAAGGGTTATGTTAGCATCTTGCAACAAAATTTTATGGCTCATGAAGAAACCACCCTTTTTTTATAAGAGGAATAACTAGTTGATTTTGATGTTTAGAGTAATTGGGTGCAAGATATTTCTACCTTTTTACAAGAAAGTAGATACCCTCCAGGTCTAGATAGGGAAAAGAAGAGGTATTTCATATTGTAATCCATCCCCTTTGTCTTGGTGGATATATTTTTCAAAAAATACCTTAATAGAAAATTGTTAAGGGGTGTTAAATAAAATTAGATTAGCAGAATGCTAGAAGAATTCCATGATGGCCCATTGGGTTGTCATTTCTCTCTAAGGAACTCTATTATTAAAATAATGATAATTAGATATTATTGGTCAAATTTGTTGAATGATGCTCACAAATGGGTGAGGAATTATAATTTTTTTTCTAGAAAACAAAGGCCATTTTACCTCTCTCTTCATCCCATTTAGATAGATCAACCCTTTGCTCAATGGGGTTTAGGTTTCATTGGCATGGTCAATCTACCTTCTAGTGTTGGAAACAAATGGTGTTGATAGCTATAAACTACTTCACAAGGTGGATAGGGGCATTTACACTCAAAGAAGATACTGAGGCTTCAATCTTATATTTCCTAAAAGGGATTATAGAAAGGTTTGGTGTTCCCTCTACCAATATTTTTTATAATGACAAGGCCTTTTTAGGCACTCAAATCAGTGAATGAGCATTCAAGCATGATTTGTATTTGAGAACCTCCATCAAATTACTATCCTCAAGGTAATTACTTAGTTGAATCTACCAACAATAATATGACTAAATAGTTAGGAAGAAAATTGAGGATAACTAGAGATCTTAGCATACTGAGCTCAAGACAACCCTTTGAGCTGGTAGGATCACTCCAAGGAGGGTTGTTGGAAACTCTCATTTTATGTTTGTTTATGGGAGGTAAGCAAGGCTTCCATTATCACTTGAATTTCCTTCCCATGAATTAGCACAACCACTAAAAATGTTTGCAAAATTAAGCAATGATAGTAAGGTTGATTGAGTTGGAGTTAGAAGAAACTAGGAACAAAGCTGTGTGAAACCCTTGAGGCTCACCAATTATAGGTCAAGAGTGTTGGTTCTCAGTTGTGATCATATGGTTTGTCCTTGATGACAAAATCCCTTTCTGTTGATTCTACTTGTTGACAGTTTCAGATTGGTTTCTCATGCTTTATCTTGGTACAATTTTGTCTATATGGTTTACATGTCTTGGCATTCAGTGGACAGTTTACATTTAGAATTTTAATATCTTATGGTACTGTTCAGTTTGAGCTTCGTGCAGTCTCAGGTTATCTTTCGTACATTGTTTTGGTGACAAGAAAGAACATATCGACATGAGAATTCCAGGGTCTCCCCGATCCTTTCTTTTTGATAAACGTCTGTGTTTCCTATTGGCAAGACATTTCTGATGTCATGACGATTGGATTTTACTTACAGGCAGCTTTCGGCAGGAATTCTCCATTATTTCAGCGAAAGAAAAGGATCATATCCGCATGAGTTATACTATCGGAATGATGTCTTAGCGAACTCATCATGTCACCCCGACCGGCAACAAAGGGTGCTCTTCGACAAGAGGTTTTTCTTCGTTGAAACGTCTTGGCGGACTTACTTTAGTCTTACCAACCGTCGGTGGAAAAAATTGCATATCCGCAGGAGGTCTCAGCTTCGGTGTAATGTCATAGCGAACCCGTCAGGGCTTGCTGACTAAGTCTTATGAGGGGCTTTCGGCGAGAGGTTGGTATTGTCTCAACGACTCAGAGTGGATAAAGATTTTTGGTATGACAGTGTGCTCTCCGAGAGGTCTCCCCAACATTGATATGTCTCGACGATGCATAAAACAAAAGGAACATTTCGGTATGACTCATGTGCAACGAAGAAAGGTCTTGGTGAGTTTGTTTTCTTATACCGACTAACAACATAAAGGTATACATCTCGGTAAGAGTTAGGGTTTTCAGCGTGAGGTCTCGGCGAGTGACCTCCGGTCTCGCCGATGGAACACAAAAGGACCTTGTCGGCATAGGATCTGACTTGTCTCAGCGACACACAAGATGGTGGGTGACTTTCGATATAACGAAGTATTATCTATATGAGGTCTCCCTAAGAGCGATATGTCTCGGCGAACAAGAATGATCACGTGGGCTTTCGGTAAGACACAAGATGCTCTACAAGAAGTCTCCCCAATTTTGAATTGTCTCAGCGACACTGAATGAAAGGATGACTTTCGGTAAAACAAAGCATTATCTACGAAACGTCTCCCCGACAGCAGAATGTCACAGCGACACATAAGAGATAAAAGGGCTTTCGGTGAAACATTATGTGGTCTACGAGAGGTCTTCCCGACATCACTGGGTCATGGCGAAAGAAAATGAGGAAAAGGAAACGCAGCTCGCATAAGGTCATAGTGGAACAATAAAGAACACGGGCAATTCTGATAAAGATAATTTCTTTGGCATTTTATGGTTCCACGAATGATTACCAAAACTCATACCATGGCTCCATATGTGAATTTTAAATATAGTTGCAGCCTACATCATTGGTTGGCATCGAATCTCTGGTATTTATGCATTTCATGCTGCACATACTGGTTTATATTCACCATTTTTAGAACTGCTCTCTGCACCTCAGTTACTAATGTGGCAAATGATGCCCTAACAGAGTATTGCTATTCATGCATTAGAGGTTATGATTTATTGTGGTGGGCAGTCGTGCTTTTTAAGCAGTGAAATGATCTCATATGTTTCAAATTTGTTGAGGACAACTCTTAGCTGGGTGAAACGGCTCTTGTATTGGAAAATTAATTTCACTTTGACTAATAATCTTGTTGGGTACAAGATGAAGAATTCTATTGTAAAAAGCTTTGTTAACTTCAGTCTGAATCTTTTCAGTTTGGTTGTTCAGTCGTTACTCCTGAAGACAGTTACTTTTCTGACATCTTTTTTTTTTTTATTTTTTTTTTTTAATTCTGAAAATAGAAATGAAGTTTTAGCTCTCCTTTGACCTCGAATCTCTTTGAAGACTACACACTTGAAAAGATGTATAAAACGCAGTGTTGTGAATACTGAAAAACTGCTAGATAGAAATTCTGAGACATAATTATTTTGGCCGTATCAAGAGATGTATTGGAAAACTCTGTAATACAAAATTTGGAAAACATGATGCATAACAGAGTTGTAATTCTTTTATATTTAATATTTTAAGGATTCAAAGAGTTGGATTCTTAGGGTATTAGGTAGATAAGAGTGTTGAGTTTCTTGAGCTTACTAGAAAACAAAGAGATCCTTTGATATTATTATTGTTCTGAAAATAATTTGATGGGTTGGTGCTCCTTGAAATTGGTGTTTCAATTTGAGGGGTTGGTGCTCCTTGAAATTGGTGTTTCAATTTGAGGGGTTGGTGCTCCTTGAAATTGGTGTTTCAAAATGAGGGGTTGGTGCTCCTTGAGTTGGTGCTTAGAAATTAGCCTATAAGGCATTGTTAACAGTGGTTTTGAGATTAAGCCTGTAAGGTAGTTTAGGAGTGGTTTTTCTACCCCAGGAGGGTTTTCCACTTGGCAAATCCTTTGTCTTATGGTCTCTTTGTTTTGATGTCATAATGTTTCTTGATTGTGATAATTTTTATTAGTCTGAACCTTTTTGAATGATAGTTCCTTCATATCTACAAATATTTAGTTCAAATATCTTGCACAAGTCATTGCTGAAGAGTCTAATTCAAAAGGAAGCTTAAAAGTTCTCATTTGATTCATTGCTCAAGAATAGTTATAATTTGCTAAAGGTGTTTGTTGTCTCAATACCTTTCTTGTCTTTAAAGTTGCATTCAAATCAATTGTTTAAGAAGTGAGTCAATAATGTTGATCATCATTTGCACAGTCTTATGAGTTGCACCTACACTGTCATCATGCTTTGATTGTTAATCAATGTCAGCCATAACTATTTTGGCAAATGCAAGATATCTCACTCAAATCACATTTTTATAAGTTGTCTAATAGACTGAGTTAATGTTGTCATAGCAACTTTTTGTGCCGCGATTACTCTACGCTGAGCAAAAGGAAATCGTAATTAAATCTGCTGAGGTTGAAAAATTTAATCGATTCACCCTCTCGTCTCCGGCCCATAACCTGGGAACACCGAGCATCGGAAGGTAGTCCTGATAGGTCTAAACCACCTAGGATTGTTCCTGGTTTCTTGGAGTACTTTGGTTAATATGGGAAAGAACAGAAGGAATAAGGGAAAAAGATGTTCTCAGCAAAATTCTATTCATCATGTTCAACCTAAATCTAGTATAAGGAATAACGAGGAAGAATTCATAAACAGTAGCTCTGAAATGATAGAGTATCCTAGATCTAGAACTCCTCAGTTCAAAGGTACAAACTTTATTATATGGAAACATAGGATGGAACCATACTTACTTTCTTTAGGGTTTGAAGTGTGGGCAGCAGTTGAAAAGGGTTGTACTACATCTGCAACATCTCCTTCCACTCTTGAAGAGAAGAAAGCACTTGAATTCAATACCAGAGCTATAAATGGTATTTTTAATAACCTGCCAAATAAACTCATTACAAAAGTCATTCATTATAGTAGTGCTAAGGAAGTTTGGGACAAGTTGGACCTAAATGAATTAGGAATAGTGAGTTACAAGAGGAGATATCTTGGATAACAAAATAAGCCAGAAACATCTCGAGTGAAGAAGGTGTAAACCTTCATAGCTTTGAAAGCAGCGCACAAGGAGATCAATAATATTTAAATGATCAAGAAACTGTAAAGTAAATCAAATCTTTGATGAAGTTAACTCGAAGGTGGAATATGCTTAGGATAACCTAAAGTGATGATCGGAAGGTGAACCCTATGCCTTAGATGTCGTCAAGAAGCTTAGAAAAGAAACCCGGGTTTAACAAGACAACTTCAGCAAGAAGAGAGTTTGGAAGTCAAGTTAAAAGACAAGGATGAATTGTGTAATAAACTAGAAAATAAGATTGATTCTTTAAAGAAATGTTCAGATAATGATTCCTTGTTAAAAGAACTAACTCTTAAGGACAATATGATTATAAGTCAGAAAATTGAAATTGAAGAATATAAGAGGATAGCAGACGTTGTGAGTTCTAATTTAGAGATTAAAAAGATTGTTTGTCTAAAACTTGAAGAAGAGGTAGTTGCTTTAAGAAAAGAGCTTGAAAGTTTCAAGGCTCAATCTGGTAAAATTTAGAAATTTGATCATAGTACTAATATCGAAATGAGATGTTGGGCAGGAAAAATCATTCTAAAGATTCTATAGGAGTGGGATATGAGGTTGGACAAAGCTCTGCAGACAAATCCAAACATGAAACAGTGTTTACTACTTCAGATGGAAAGAAGTTTACAGCCAAGCAAACACCAAGAATGAAGGTTGATCTTGGTTATAGTATTGCTGCATCAAAGGATAACATTGACACTAGAAGACAATCTAAAGGTATTCATAGAGAAAGGAAAAATGTCTTCAGATCTTCACATCCTTGGCATGATCATTCATTCATGTATAATCATTCTTTCCAAGGATATTGTTATGTTTATAATGACTATGGTCATAAGGCAATTGATTGCATAAGATGGTCAAATAAGAATCATTCTAATGTCCCTAGAAATGAGGATGTGGTGTGTTACAACAGTAACAATTTTGGTCACTTGAGAAGAGACTGTAGAATAAATACAAGTGATAATAATGTAGGGAACAATACTGGAAATGTCTGTAGGAAGTCTTCTATTTCTTAGAACAATCACAAAGTCATTTTTTTTAGATGTAATAACATTGGAAATACATCAATGCAGCATTCAATAAAGATATAAAGTACTTTGGGCTAAACAAGTGAAAAATATTCACTGGAGGGAGAAGCAGCAGGAAATCAAGATGACAAGAAGAGCAATAAAGATGCTTCTGAGAAAACTCCTTGTGCACTCCTTGCATAAGTGTTTCCTTCTAGGTCTTGAGAAGAAGCAAAGACTCAGGGGGAGTCTATTATGGTAATATATTTTACCCCTATGGAGTCTAGAATGAGGTATGACATTTTGCATTTGCTTTTGGTGGTATAAGATGTTAAGGAATGTTTTTGCTTGGTCTAGTGGTTGACAGTTTTCAGAAGTTTTTGAAATGACAATGCACTTTGTTTTTAAATGAACTCTTTGGATGCTTGGGTTTTGGAAATAATGGTATGACCTTATGACATCTTTGAGCGGTATGGAGACATATAGATGAGTTCCTCAATATATTAAAAATAAGAAAGCCTTTGTTCTGAAGTGATGTCGATGTATTTATCTTTGGAGAACAGTGATTGAAAAACATGTTTGATGTTATGAGTTATTTCTGTGATGATATTATTCGGTGTTGTGTGAGGGCTGAGATTAATTATCTTTGGTATTTTTCATTGTTCTTGGTGTGGTAATAGAAGTTCTCATATGGACTGAGGATGGGTGTACAAGAACAGATTGATGATGAATTATGCAGTATACATGCTTTCAAGTTATATTTTGTGTATGAAAAGAGTAAAATGATGTGTGTCGTTTGAAGAAGAATAACCAGTATCATTGGTCTTTGATATGTATTGTCATGGACAGTGATTGAGGTTACTTGTGCTGAGAAGAGGTTGGTTGTTTGTGCTCAAATTCTGGTATTGCTAGATTGAAGTTAATCAAATTGAATGTGGAGTAGGTGATCTTGAATGTGCCTTGATCGAACATGACAAAGAAGGTGGTATGTTCAAGTAACAGATCTTCAATCTTTAGGTATCAATTTGGTTTGTTACATTATAATATTTTTCGTACCTTTGCTTTGGCGTTGATGATATGGACCGAGATTCTTGAAAATGACATATTGTTACTTTTGCTATGATATCAGTATATTATAATCTTACTGCTCTCCTACAAATATGTCTGCTGCACTATTGCTCTATTTGCAGCCGGTTCTTATGGTATTTGGTTGGCTTCTCAGTTGTGTTTCCTGGCATTGCACATTCTTCTCTTCTATCCTTTGTCATTGAGGAAAAAAGGGGGAGAGTCATTTGTGTTTTTCCATCAAGAACAAAGGGGGAGTTTGTTGATTCGGTTAGCGTGCTGGTTTCCTTGATGACAAAATCCTTTGTTGATTCTACTTTCACAATTTCATATTATTAGTTTCTCATGTTTTATCTTGGTACAGTTTTTTCTATATGGTTTACTTGTCTTGGCATTCAGTGGACAGTTTACATTCAGCATTTTAATATCTTATGGTACTGATCAGTTTGAGCTTCGTGCAATCTCTGGTTATCTTATTTGTACATTGTTTCGGTGACAGAAAAATAACATTTCGGCATGAAAATGCTAGGGTCTCCCCGATCCATTTTTTTCTGATAAACGTCTGTGTTGCCTTTCGGCAAGACGTTTCTGATGTCATGACAATTTGATTTTACATACAAGCAGCTTTCGGCGTGACATTCACGTGGTCTTGGCGACAGTGGAAAGGTCTATCGGCATGAGTTTTGTTCACCGCTAAGAGGTCTTACCGAATGAGTCGGGTCTCACCGACTATTACATGAGGTGGTTCATCGGCGTAAGTAATCCCTATCGGCATATTGTTTCATCGAGCGCTTTGTGTCTTGCCGATTGGTACAAGAAAGAACATATCGGCAAGAGTTGTGGCATCGATATGATGTCTTAGCGAACTCATCATGTCTCCCCGACCGGCAACAAAGGGTGCTCATTGGTGAGAGGTTTTTCTTCGTTGTAACGTCTTGACGAACTTACTTTAGTCTTGCCGATCGCCGTTGGAAAAATTGTATATCGGCAGGAGGTCTCAACTTCGGTGTAATGTCATAGTGAACCCGTCAAGTCTTGGCGACTAAGTCTTGTGAGGGACTTTTGGTGAGAGGTTGGTATTGTCTCAGCGACTCAGAGTGGATAAAGATTTTTGGTATGACATAGTGTGCTCTCCGAGATGTCTCCCCGACATTGATAAGTCTCGGCGATGCATAAAACAAAAGGAACATTTCGGTATGTCTCATGTGCTTGAAGAAAGGTCTTGGCGAGTTTGACTTGTTACATCGACCGACTGGCACATTAAAGATTCACTTCGGCCAGACATGTTACTTTCGGTGTGAAGTCATAACGAATCCACATTGTCACACCGACCAACAACATAAGGGGATGTTATATCGATATGAGTTAAGGTTCTCGATAAGAGGTCTTGGCGAGTGACCTTCGGTCTCGCCGATGGAAAACAAAAGGGTCTCTGTCGGTATGAGATTTGAATTCTCTTGGCGATCTAAGGTGTGTTCGGGTTGTTTCGGTATGACACAATATAATCTACGAGAGGTCTCCTTGATGTCGGTATGTTATAGCGACCCACTTGGGACAGATGGACTCATCAGCAAGAAAAACCTTATGTCACGGCGACCAAAATGTATCATGTGGACTTTCGGTGAAACGTGGGGCAATCTATATAGCGTCTTCCCGACTATATATTGTCTTAGCGAAGGCGAATATTGGGCACGTCTCGGTGAGAAAGACTCTTGTGTCTCAGCGACTAAAACAAATATAACAGAAATGTGATCTCGGGGAAACATAAAGATCTTCGATATGGTTTCTCCCTGACGGCAGAAGGTCATGGCGACGCACAGGGACCAAAGGAACGATCAACGTTATAATTGCCTTCGGCAGGACTATCTGGATGCCTCAGCGAACGTTTAACGAACTCTGTCTCTGTGGCCGACATGTGATTTTCTAAGTATAGTTGCATGCCAACATCTTTGGTTGGCATCGAATCTCTGGAAAAATATCCTCTGAGAATTTAGAGGTTATGATTTTCTGTTGTGGGCAGTCATGGCTTTGATGAAA
>VDFB02213184.1:0-25635 GCA_007258455.2 Sequoia sempervirens | reverse complement strand
TAGTTTAATGGTCAAACAAGCTATAGAATATACTTTAAGTATATTCTTTTATTCTTTTAGTTAGCTTTCAATTAGGATCAATTAAAGCTTTCAGTTAGCTTTTTTAGCTTTTAGTTAGCTTTTTTAGCTTTCAGTTACTTTCAATTAAGCCTTCAGTTAGCTTTTATTAGTCTCGCTATTATTAGCTCTTTGTAGTTCTATATAAGAATGCGTTTGCTTTTTATTTTAATTAATCAATGATCTTGGAATAATTTTGTGTGTGTTCATAATTATTTTACAGACATCCTACATCTCTACTTGTTATTGTCTCTTCCCGAGGGGAGGAACATTGTTCGGCATAGGAGGAACATCATTCGATGTTCTTGGATCTTTATCATTATCCTTTGTTGAGCATCCACCATCACTATAGGAGATCATGCATTATGGGGGGGCTACATACTCTCTCTCTTTCTCTCCTATTTAGGGGATATCTATTGTACATTTGTGATATAAGTAGTCCTTAGGGAGTCATGTTAAGTCCTTTCCTTCTTTCACTAGTACATGCTTGTTTGCATCTTTTCTCTTTTGGAGAAGGGTTTTTTCCTATGGGATTTTCTCCTTTACAACGCTTGTGATAGATTTGTTTGTACATGGGTGTTGAACATGGCCTTGTAACCAAGAGCCATCATCTATGCATCTTTACATTTTATCATACTCCCTAAGTTGCACCTTGGGGGGTGTTTTGTGTGAACATGGTATATTACCTAACTAGTTTCTTATTAGGTCCTATTCACACTTACATACATAAGCTTACTTAGGTCATTTACTTTTTGTGTCTCATATCATAGGTTTAAAATGCTTGTCATGATCTTAGTATATCCTAAGGTTTCATCCTTGTCTTTATAACACCAGTTTCATCACAGTATATTGTACCAGTTTCATTTTACATCTAATGAATTATCGAGCTCCATAGCATTACATTGCTTCTCTCTTGTGTGAAAGGCTATTTTGGTTACAAGTGATCCTTGGGCTACTATGGGGTTGATCAGCAACTATTACAGATTCATTTGATTGGCTTCATAGTGGGAGTGCAAACAATAGATGAAAAGCTCACAAGTTACTTGTGCAATTACTTAGCCCCAAGTTTTTCCCAGAAAATTGCCTATAACTTGACAAAAACTTGTCAATTACTTGGCAAAAGCACGCAATTTCAAAAAAAAAAACCTGACCACACTTGGATAATACTATTCAGCCCAAAAATCTAAGCAAATGGAAGAAACTACAATATCACTTACCACAAATTTTATCCATTAATTTTTGTTTTTACACAACTCTTTAAAAACAATCAAGTTAAGCCAATTTAACCAAAAACTAAGAGACAAATGAAAATAAGATAAAATTGTTTAATGGACAAAATCATCAAACCTTTTTCATCATAGCCTAGATCCTTAAAATTGACACAATTCACTAGGTAAAACCACAAAATCAATTGATTTAATACTATCAATGCAATAAAATTACAACTATCAAAAAACTCAAATTTTTAAACTTACTTGTTTTCCACTGTGAGGATAAAACAGGCAAAACAAATAAATATCCAAAGGTTTTGGGGAAAGCTAGTACAGTTCTGGCATTGTTGAATAAAAATGCACTTTGACTAAGAATTTTGTGTAGAAGATTTTCAATATTTTTTTACTTGAGCAGGAATTCTCGCAAAGCTTGAAGAAGATTATTTCAAAGTATGAAAAGTTAACTCATGCATGATTTTGAAGAATATTTTTACAAGTACATGTGTTTTTCAATGTTCAGAAAATTTGCCAAGTTATTGTTGAGTTTTTGTCAACTCTGAGTTTTGAGAAATTTTAAGTTAGCCGAGTTATTGCTAAATCTGGATTTTTCAACTACTGTGGAAACTATATTGTTAAAGGAGGTATTGTTAAATTGGTGATTCTATTTGAAAACCCCTTTCTCATTTTTTTGTGCAGAAGATTTTCAATATTTTTTCACTTGGACAAGAATTCTTGCAAAGCTTGAAGAAGAATGTTTCAAAGTATGCAAAGTTAACTCATGCATGTTTTTGAAGAATATTTTTACAAGTTCATATGTTTTTTAATGTCTAAAAATTTGCAGAGTTATTGTTGAGTTTTTGTAGAGTCCAAGTTTTTGCTAAGTCTGATTTTTTTAAGAAATTTTAGGTCAGCCAAGTTATTGCTAAGTCTAAGATTTTCAACTATAGTGGAAACTATATTGTTAAAGAGGGTATTGTGAAATTGGTGATTCTATAGGAAAACCCACTTCCCATCTTTTCTTAGGGAAAGTTATGGATCTCTAAGGCCTAGCCTAAAGCTAAAAAAAATCTCTAATTGGTCTATCCTGCCAAGATTATTACTTGGGAGCAGATTAAAAAGAAAGGTTTCTCAAGCCCAAGCCAATGTCCCCTTTGCTTGATTTAGGACGACCAAAGTAATTATCTTATTCTTCATTATAATTATGCTAGAGATGTCTAGGATAATTTGTTGAAAGGTTTCAATCTTAAATGCACTATTAGTAAATCTTCTAGAGATTGTTTTGAGTCATGTCATTGCCCTAAAGCTCTCAATATCCTCCAAGATGTGCTAGGTATCATTCATTGCATGGAAGATATGGTTAAAAAGAAATAACAAAGTTTTTATAGGTAAGGAGCAAAGTCAAGATCAGCTTCAGAGGGAAATGCTTGCAGTTTGTCTCGTAATTGCACTATCTAGAAAATGGTCAAAAATAAAGAAGCCAATCCTGCAAAGGTGGCTATTTTGAAATTTTGGCTTGAGCACTGAAAGTACTATGATACAATCCCCCATAAGGGTAGGCAGAAAAAAGAACCTTTTCTTGGTGCCTCCCTCCAAGAGGTTGGATCAAGATGAATTTTGAAAGAGCTGGAAAGAATAATCCAAGAATCTCTAGTGCGAGTACTCTACTTAAAAGTTGTAAGAGGGAGGTTCTTGGTACCTTCTTTACTGGAGTCAATTCTAAAAACATTGCAGAAGCTGACTTTGGTGCTCAATCTCAAATTGAGGGCTCAACTGTTAAAAGTCTGATTGTGGAAGGAGATTCTTTTACCCCAATCAATGATATGAAAGGCAGGAACATTATCCATTGGAGGCTTCAAGATCTCCTATCTGAAGCTAAGGATATTCTAGATAAATTCAATGACTACAGTTTTTTACACACTAAATGAGAAGGGAATCATGAGGCTGATTCGTAGTCTCGCTGAGAATTTCATTTTCTCTCCTGAGATGGAAAATGCATTGAGAAAGAGGAAACTTTCCATGATTTTTATAAAATCATTGATGAGGATAAAGAGAAAAAGGCAGTTAATTTTTGGTACTTCACTAATTAGTAAAGTGCCACCTTCCCCTTTTCCTTTTCCCTTGTTTTTGGTGGTGCCCTCTCTCTAGTCTTCTTCTCTATCCTCCATTGTTTTTGCTGGTTTCCTCTTCCCTCTCCTGTTCTGGATTCTTTCCCTTTGGAGCTACTTTTATCTCTTTTCCTCTTCTATGTCTATGGTGGCAGTTTCCTTTTTGGACTGTTGTTTCATTTGTGTTTCCTCTTGACCCTTTCTTCTAGAAACATTTTATATGGCGGATCTCAACCTTCCTTCCCTGCTGTATGTTTTGCCATTCTTATCAGCTTTACCCTTATTTCCAGACTAAGTTACCAGTTCGGTTTTGGGTTGGAGTTTGGGTTGAGAACCGGTTCGCTTGGTCGGGGAAAAAAATTGAGGTTAGGTTAGTTTGGGTTGTAATACAAAAACATATAAAAATCAGAAATATACACATATTTGCAGTAGTATTTAAGTTCAGAATACACCACCATATTAATAGTCAAATAACATAGCAAAAATACACCACCACTTTATAGTTTATACTCAAAAGTCAAATGTCATGATATAGAATTATAAATTAAAGTTCAAACTTCAAACATAAAAATGTCAAGTGTTTACAATGTCAATCTGAATCATATGGGTCATAAAAAAAAGCAGCATCATTAGCAACATTAGATGCTACATTTTGTGTAGAACCACAAAGAGCATTAGTGGCACTCGCACGCACTCACTAGCACCGACACTAGCACATGCACACTGTACCACTTTCTGCTCAGATTTAGCTGATAGTCATCATCAATATCAAGTGCAGCTAAGTGACTTGTGGAAGCATCCAAGTCAAGCTGCTCTGGCTCAATATCCCACCTCCTTGTGTCTCCTTCTTTGTAGGAACTATGTTTGTGTGTAAGGAGGCGCAAGTTTGAATGCACATACACCAAGTCCTCAGCCTTTTTTGAATGTAGCCTATTGCGTTTTATTGAGTGGATGAAGGAGTATGTGCTCCAATTCCTCTCAGAAGAGGATGAACTAGCAACCTATTAAGACCAAATTAAATTAATAAATAGTTAAGAGTTACAAAAATTAACTAAACAAAATTATTAATTAAAATTTAAAATTAAAATTACAAATATAAATTATAAAACTTACTTGGGATAAAACTTTTATTGCAATAGGTTGGAGGTGCATGTATTCTTGCCCATGGAAGTACCACCAACTATGAGCAGCCACCCTACACTTGTCTCAAAGAGCATCCATATTCTGATCAACACTCCCAGAGCATGCAAAAGCCATAAACTCAGCCCTCACTCGATCACGTTGGTCACGATCACTGAAGATTCTACGAATTGCTGCCTTGTACCCTTGGGCCACTTCACCATCCCTATATGGAGCAACTCTTGATGAAGTAGAAAGTATCTCAGGGCTATAATATTTGGGACTCAATGCAAAAGCGAGAAGATGCAAGGGAGTGGTCATTTTGTTCCATCTATCAACCATGATTTCCTGTAGCTCTTTGAAGAATTTTTCTTCAGGATCTTCCTCTTTTGCATTGATGATGGATCTCATCTTCTCAATCATTGAGTCAATACCATCATATACTTCGCCCAAACAAGGTCTATCCAAGTCAGTGTAACGGATCATGCTCAGTATGGGCTCGGTGAAACTGACGAGATACTCAACACGATCCCACCAACCATCATCTAGGACCCTTTGCTTGATCCTATTTGCCCTTTCATTGCTAGATTGCCTCCATACAACCCAATTAGGGCTGATTACCATGGCACATAGTGCCTCACGAACCTTTATAAGTTGTCTCAACACAATTGTGTTGGAGGCAAAACGGGTCTCGGCAACCTGTTTGAAAATCAAAATTAAAATTAAAATATAATTTAAATATAAAAATCAAAATTTAAAAATTAAAATTAAAAGAAAATTCAAAAATTTAAAAATATTGAGAATTAACTTACCTTCAACAACTCCAATTTAGAGAATTGTCTAAATATTCCTTGCGTCATATGGTGGTTGGTGACAAACATTTGGATGTCTTCGCCCTCGGCATACACCTGTTTGATCCATTCAATTTTGGATCCAATTTTTTGTAGCATTAGATTGAGGGAGTGGACAGCACAAGGTGTCCAAAAAATGTGTGGATACTTCTCCTCAACCAATAACCCAGCAGCCCTACAATTTTTGGCATTGTTGGTTACAACTTGCACAACATTTTGATGGCCCACTTCTTCAATAGCTTGGCAAAGGATGTCAGCAATAAATGGACCATCTTTCACCTGTCCTTCACAATCCACTGCTCTCAAAAACATTGCCCCTTTAGGGGACACAGCAATAACATTGATCAATGGGCAATTTCTTGCATCTTTCCATCCATCAGAAACTATGGTCACCCTTGTTTCGATCCACGAATCCCTTATGGGCTTCAAAGAGTTTGCTACATGTTTCACCTCTTTCTCCAATAAGGTGCAACGCACCTTCTCAAAACTTGGGCCCTTATACCCCTTTGGAGCCTCATTAATAGATTTCACCATTTTTTGCCAATATGGTGAACGAACAACATTGAATGCCAATCCATTGGCATAGACACATCTTGCTATATCTTGATCAACAATCTCTCTTGCCTCATTCTGAAATGAAGCTTCCAAAGGTCCCTTAGATCTTTTATTTGAAGAGGGCATGGTTTGCTCTTGAGGGATGTCCATAAATGGATGGCTTTTTGTAGGTGGAAAATAAGAAGGTGGTGTAGGGGGTTTCATGGATCCAGATCCTTTCTTCAAAGGATGGCTTGTTTTACCACTGGTTGTTTTTTGGTCTGCCTTCTCTTGCTCAGCAATATATTTAAACACTATATCTTTTGGAATGCCTTCGTTGTCTTCACGGACAATTTTTGATGCTTGTTTCCGGGGATCCTTTGGTAGCACTTTTACTCGGTATATGAGGCGCAGAATATTAGACATTGCAATGACTACAAATCCCGAGCATATCCTCCACCACACGGAAGTTGTTGGAACCATTTCTACATATTTCCAAAGGGGAAATTTTGGGATTTATTTTAGCTTGAATTGGATTGAGCACAGAGTACAGAGTTTACCATTGTATCTTGAATGAAATTGAATACCTAAGGCACAACTTATATTGAAATTTTAATTATTGATTCATTGAATTTGAAACTAAAAAGACTTAATTAATTCCAAAAATGAAAAATTGAACATGTGTTATAAACATTTAGAAGAATGAAAAGTAAAACAAAACAATAATTAAAAAACAAAACAAAAGAGTTGAAGTTCACTTGTGAAAAAAAATGTAAAAAAAATAATCAAAAAACTTCAAAAAACCTACTTCTTTTGAAGAAATCTTGCTCTACGATCTTCTTAGCAACGAATAGACACTTGCAAGTGCTTAGGAATAGCACAACAATCAACTTTGAACAATCTACGATCAGCCTTCAAGTCTATTCCAGCTTGTGCAAGCAAAAGAGAAAGTTCAGCAATGGAGGCAAAAAATCCTTTTTTCTCATTCACAAATTGGTAAAATGAGTATTACTTTACCTATTTCATGTTTTAGAGGCAAGTATTAGGGTTAGAAAGAAAAAAAAACTATTTAAAAGTCAAAAAAATTAAAAAAAATATTAAGAAAACCAAAAAAAATGTTAAAAATCGCGCCTGGGCGTGAGATTCTGCCCGGGTTAGAACCGGGTTTGAAATTTTCATACAAAGCGGGACCCACCGATCAGGAGTCTGAACCACTGGCGAACCACAGGCCCATTTCGGACCAGTGGTCGGGCCGGACCTTTTTAATTCGGACCGGGCGAACGGGGCCTATATGAAGGCAATCCATTAACATAGTTTCCAGAGGTGTTTATGGCAACAATTCTTTGGCTTATGGTTATCTATTTTATGTGCATTTGGAAAGTGATAGCAACACTTTCTCCAAGCTTTGGCACACCTTCCTGGCCTTGGCTCCCTAGGCATTGTTACTTCCATTGATGCATGTAATAACCCTAGGGTTTCACCAACATAAATTTGCTGAGTTAGGGTTTCACAAAAATTGCAGATCTGAAGTAAGTATTAGATTATGGCAATTTCATCCATCAAATGCATTCAGAAATCAAACTACTGTTTAACAGTTTCAGATCTGGGAATGAACAAGTAATCTCATGTCAATTTTATTCCATAAATGCATCCAGAATTACAGCTCTAATAAAGAGTTACCAGCAACAACTTAAGGGGTAGATACCCTCTAGATCTAAGGGTAGATCACTTCAAGAGGATTGAAAATCTGCAGTATCTTCTTAACTGTTTACTTGCCGCCTAGGGTCAGAAAGTCTTCTACCCAGATCTGCTACTCAAAACTCGGTGTTGTCCCTGGCGCTCAGCTATAGATCTGAGATCTGCTTCTTTCAAGGGCTCTAGTATGCTTGACCCCTCCTAATGTAGTACCACTTGGCCGAAAATTGATAATAATCTTCACCTCAAGTGACACTTGAATCGTGTGATTCCCTTCCCATAACATATATAATAATAGCTGTAGTTTGCACAAGACTAGAGCATTCGTAGGGAGTATTCAGCTTGTAGATGAAAGAGTGCACTTGTAATGAATGGAATAGATTATTGCACCAAATAGTTCAATTAATTTCCCAAATATCATCCAATACGTTTGATAAGAGAAAATGGTGAGACGTCACAGTTTCACAACCAAATTGAAAAGTCACAGGTATTATATTGACATTCGGACTGAGAATGCACCACTTAATATAGAACCACCATTGACAAGCAAGTTAAATGATTTAGGACAAATTTGGTACAATGGGCGACGAGGTGGAATAATTTCAGGCCTTTTGCGATTTCGATTTTACCATATTATTCATTAAATTAGAGATAAATTACATACGGAATCACGGCTGGCTTCCAACTAATATTGCCGTCTTCGGGACTTAAAGAAATGGTGATGTGAACCTCTGTTGTCCGTCAAATGTGGAAATAGAGGCAGAGCTAAAGAAATCACGGCTCAATATATAATCATTGAATGAATTCAGTAGCAAAATGTAGTCCTTACGGGTTAGGCTTGTTCCTGAAAGAATAAGGCGCATCCATCAGCAGCGTATGTCAGAAGCATCATATGCAGCGTGGCAGATCACCTTGTTGAAGAGAATATAACAAGGGGCTTCACATGCGTCCGTCTAGATGATCTGATTGCCAGTGTTCACTTCGGAATGCTTAAAGCTAGCATGATTCCTTGTTTGATTATTTTGTCTTCCGGAAGCGTAAAAACTCTCACCATAGCACCCGTGTAGTTAACAATAGAACAAAGGTGCTCACACATGCTAAATCAACTTAAGCACGATTTCTTATAACCATTAATCGAAGGTGTATATAGATGCCACGATCAGGGTTTTCGTCCTTTCATGGCCATGAAATTACGAGTTTCCGTTCTCGAGAAATCAGTTACAAACCCGGACATAATTCAATTCTCCGTGTGATGCCTGTGATCCGCCACCCTCTTTTAATCCATCCCAGGCCATTCCGTTATCCAACTGATTAATTTTTAACTTCGATAAAGACTTTACAAAGCTTTGCCAGAAATTAAATATTTATTGGTAACTTTATAAAGTCCGCTTAATTAATTAATTAAATAATTCAAAAGTCTTAATAAATAAAATGTAAATAAAGACTAATTGAATATTTAATTAATTAATCTTAATTTGTAATTTAGTTCTGAATAAGGAACGGGGACATTACAGTCCCCCCTGCTTGGCATTGCTTGTCCTCAAGCAATTGCAGACCCGAATGTTGCAATATCTGCTCGCCTTCCCATGTGGCATCCTCAACAAGTAGATCCCTCCATCTGATTAAAAATTCTTTGATTATTCTACTTCGCAATTTGCATTCGCGCACATCCAGAATGGATTCGGGCACTGAAATCAACTTTCCTTCCTCATCCAGTGGAGGAAGCTCAAAAGATGGGGTAGTATGTTGACCCACAACCTTTTTAAGGCATGAGACGTGAAATACATTGTGGATTTTACTTCCTTTAGGCAGCTTCAACTCATACGCGACTTCACCTTCCCTCCTTTTGATCTGATATGGTCCATAAAACCGTGGTTTGAGCTTTTCCGCACCACTTTGTTTCAATGTAGATTGCTTGTATGGCTGAAGTCGCAAAAATACCATATCACCAACTTCAAACACCCTCTCCATCCTGTGCTTATCAGCGTAAAGCTTTTGCTGATTCTGAGCTCGAAGTAAATTTTCTCTGAGTGCTCTGAGAATGTCTTGGCTATCCTGCATCCATTCCTTTGCCTTGGGTGCTCTGCTATCATTGAATGCTAGATCTATGAAAGACATAGCATCATATCCATATAGAGCCCTAAAAGGTGTCATACCTATTGACATGTGGTAGGTTGTGTTGTAACAATGTTCGCCCAGGTGTAGCCAATGGACCCATGCCTTTTGTTGGTCTGGCACATAATTGCGCAAATATCCTTCAATCCACATGTTGACGATCTCAGTTTGCCCATCGGATTGGGGATGATAACTCGTACTGGGAGATAGCTCAGTTCCTGCCAAAATATGCTGAGAAACCTGCTGTCCCGATCACTCACAATATTCCTTGGGAGCCCATGTAATCAGAATATCTCTCTAAAGAATAATTCTGCTATCTGAGGTGCCTTAGACTCAGCTGAGATAGCAAAGAAATGCGCATATTTGTTAACCTGTCAATGACAACATAGATGCAATCTCTGTTTTGAACCTGTGGCAAACTTGTGATAAAATCCATAGAAATGCCTTCCCATTTCTGATCCAGAATGGGTAAAGGCTGCAATAAACCTGCTGGCAATGTATGCTCAGACTTGTTTTGCTGACAAGTCAAACACTCCCTAACATACTGCAAAACATCACCTTTGAGACCCTTCCAAGAGAATCTCTCTCGAACCTGTCTATATGTTTTGAAGAATCCTGGATGACCTGCCAAAGGAGTGTCATGTAGAGCCTGCAAGATCTTACTCTTCATTTTAGATTCTGGCACCAAGAATATCCTGTTCTTGTAGAAAATCAAATCATCAATCACCTGATATCTGTCGTCCTGTACATTCCCATCCATGATATCACACGCAAAGGTATTCTTGGAATATTCAACCAACAATTGAGATTTCCAATCAGCTGAAATCTCTGACAAAGAGCAGAGTGTTGGTTTCCTGGATAAAGCATCAGCTACCACATTCTTTTTGCCTTTAACATATTCAATATCAAAATCGTAAGCTTGAATTTTGCTTACCCACTTCTGCTGACGCTCATTCAAATCTTTTTGTTCAAGGAAGTACTTCAAACTATTGTGGTCCATTTAACCACGAATTTCCCACCAACGAGATATTGCCTAAACTTTGTCAAAGCGTGCATAATAGGGAGCATTTCCTTGTCATAAGTAGAGTAAAGCCGCTCCACGTCTCTCAACTTCCGACTCTCAAATGCTATAGGATGCCTGTTTTGCATGAGTACTGCACCAATTCCCTGACCTGATGCATTGCACTCCAATACAAACGGTTGAGAGAAATCCGGTAGAGCCAAAACCGGACAAGAGCTCATCACCTGCTTAAGTTGATCAAATGTAACCTGTGCCTTATCTGACCATTTGAAAGCCCCCTTCTTCGTGAGGTCTGTAAGGGATGCAGCTAACTGAGAAAAACCCTTAACAAACCTCCTGTAATAACTGCACAAACCAAGGAAACCACGCAGATCGGATATATTCTTCGAGGGTGGCCAATCCAAAATTGCCTGTATCTTCTCCTGATGAACCTTCACACCGCTAGCGCCAATGACATGCCCCAAATATAATATTTCTGTCATTCCAAATTCACATTTAGATGCCTTTGCAAACAATGATTGGGCCTCCATAATACCTAGGACCTCATCTAAATGCTGAAGGTGCTCCTCCCAAGTCTTGTTGTAGATTAAAATATCATCAAAAAATACCAATACTGATTTCCGCAACTGTTTCCTGAAAACATGATTCATACAAGACTGGAAAGTTGCAGGAGCATTTGTCAGACCGAAAGGCATTACTAAGAATTCATAGTGGCCGTAATGGCCTCTGAATGCAGTCTTATGTATATCCTCATCACGGACCCGTATCTAGTGATATCCCGAACGTAAATCAATCTTAGAAAAATAGACTGCTCCATGCAATACATCCAACAACTCATCTATTCTTGGTATGGGATATCTGTTCTTAATTGTTTTTTTGTTCAATGCACGATAATCGATGCACATACGCATCGTGCCATCCCTTTTTTTCACAAGCACCACTGATGAAGCAAATGGGCTAGAGTTGGGCCTGATGTGCCCCATATCAAGCAACTCCTTGATCGTTTTTTCAATCTCATCTTTGAAGCGCTTTGGGTGCCGATATGGTGTGGTAATCACAGGCTTGGCACCCTCTTCCAATTCTATCACATGCTCGAAACCACGATCCGGTGGTCTACCAGGAGGGAGATCTCCAAACACCAAACTATGCTTGTCTAATACGGTCTGCACATCTACTAGATAAACTCTATCTTTCCCGGTGGCTGAATTAGAAGATATAAAGCATTGGACTGCCCATGCAACCTCACCATGTCTGAATAAAGCTTCCATACGCTTGGCTGAAACAATCTTAGGAGCTCCATCCGATAATGCTCTCAACACCACATTCTTACCTCTTGATGTAAATTCTAACTCCATCTTCTGAAAATCCTGACTGTATCGTCCCAGAGAGCTCAACCATTGAACTCCCAACACTATATCAATGTCCCCAATTCCAACAACATAGAAATCGTCTGTGACGGTATAATTTCCCATCTGAATGCTCAATTGAGGAACTTTGGTAGTGCAATTCATTTTAAATCCATCTGCTACCGTGACATTGAAACCAGCAAAATCCTCCACCTGTAATCTCCTTCTCGCTACATACCCCTCGTCAATGAAATTATGTGTAGCTCCGCTGTCAACCAGGCAAGTTACCCGCTGTCCATTAATAACTCCTCTTACTCGGAATGGATGATACTTAGGCACACCAGATAAGGTAGCAAAACCACCCTGAGTCTCCTCTTCCTTGGGATTGTCATGTTCTTCCTGCTGCTCGTGTTCACTTTCCGAACTGTCTGCAATTGTTTCCACATCAGAAGTGACTTCTATATAATGTACCTTGCCTTTTCCTAGGCATCGGTGATTACGGTCCCATGGCTCCTTGCAAGTGAAGCATAGTTGCTTCCTGTGTAATTCATTCCTGCTTTCAAAATCAAGCTTAGGAGGATTTGGTTTGGGCTGATTGAAAGTTTTAGTGAATGGCTTGTTATTCTTGTAAGTTTTCTTCGACGGCTGTGAACTGGAATGAGAAGTCTCAAGATCCAAAGCCATCTGAATAGCATCCTGCAAGGTCCTTGGCTTGAAAGCCTTCACCAACCCTCTCAAACTGTAATGTAGTCCCTCTGTAAATAATACTACCACCCGTCTTTCTGATATATCTTGAACCATAACTGCCACCTGCTGAAAATCATTGACGTAGCTATCAACATCACCGCGCTGTTTGATCAAATCCAACTCCCTAAAATAAGCCTCTTCATCTTTCCTGTCAAATCGAGCAATTAATTTGCTGCTAAACTCCTCGTACGATTGGATTAAGGCATGATTCTGCGTCACCAATCCATGATGCCACCAGTCATATGCTGCTCCTTCGAAATGTAATGTTGCAAATTTAATTGCTTCTGGTTCCCGCATTGGTTTTAAATTTAGGAAAGTGTCCAACTTGTGGATCCAAGAACGGGCTGTAGTTTTCCCGCTTCCATCAAAATTAGGCAACGTAAGTTTACCTAAAGCATGCTGGTAATCTCTATGGGGTCCTTGAGGTCTTTGTTCCTGTTGCGTTCTCCTTCTATCCCTATGTTGATTCATATATTGATTCAATGCAATCTCCTGTCTGATAGCATACAGAAAAGTGTGATATTCATCGTAAACTTCTGTCACCTCATTGATCAAAGGCTGCTCTAGTTCCGGTTGTACCTCTTCCTCCTCATTCCTCGGGATAAATGTAGGCTGAAAAGGCCTGCTAGAACCTCCTGAATTAGTTCCCCTAGGTTCGTGATTTCCAACATTGCTGCCATCTCCTGTATTCTGACCCACTCTCAGTGTATTCATATCCTGAGACATCTGACCGATAGTATCTATCAACTGTCGTTGGGACTGCGTAAACTGCTGCATCATTTGCTGTTGGCCCCGAGCTAAATCGTTCAAAATATTCTGAACACTCTCATTACCACTCCTGTTTCCTCTGTTATGTGAACCCTTTCGATCTGAATCACCCATTGCTTCAATTTCTGGTGGATCACCAAGAAATTGTCTGGCTGCAAGAACTGCAGAAAAAGTGTCTTCTTCTGGATAGGGGTCGACTACCTGAAATTGCTTCCGTCTCTGTTCTCTTTCAAAATACCTTCGAGCCCTGTCACTAGTGTTCATGAACCCTCGGTGGCGAGAACTTTGTGAAGCTGATACCCTTTGTGATGTTCCCTTTCAGAGAACATATATAATAACAAGCGTAGTTTGTAGGAAGTATTCCAACTTGTAGATGAAAGAGTGCACTTGTAATGAATGGAATAGGTTATTGCATCAAACAATCCAATTAATTTCCCAAATATCATCCAATACGTTTGATAAGAGAAAATGGTGAGACGTCACAGTTTCACAATCAAATTGAAAAGTAACAGGTATTATATTGACAATCAGACTAAGAAGGCATCCCTTAATATAGAACCACTATTGACAAGCAAGTTCGTGATTTACTGGACACAGAATTTAATTGCAATAGACCCGACAGGTGGAATAATTTCCAGTCGCACACAGTTTCTAATTTAACCATATTCATTAAATCCCAAGAGATAAGCACATACCCGTCACAGCCGCTTCCAATTGATATTGCCCGATATCGAGACTTAGAGAAAAGGTGATATGAACCTTCGTGGTCACGTCAAATGGGAAATAGAGACCGGCGCTAAAGAAATACGACACAATAAATAATCCACGAATGAATTCCCGTAGCAATTGTGGTCCACACAGGTTGAGCTTGTTTTCAAAGAATAAGATGCGTCCATCACGCGAATGTCACCGGCATCATATGCAATGGCAAACCCGTCTACCACCAGCAAAGAATATAACAGGGGCTTCACATGAGTCCACGTCTAGATCATACGGTGCTTCAGTATTACTTCCAGAATGTTTAAACTACGCCAAATTCCTTGTTTGATTATTTCGTCTTCCACTGGAAGAATTAAAAAAACTCTCACCATAGCACCCGTGTAGTTAACAATAGAACAAAGGTGCTCACACATGCTAAATCAACTTAAGCAAGATTTCTTATAACCATTATTCGAAGGTGTATACAGATGCCACGATTAGGGTTTTCGTCCTTTCATGGCCATGAAATTCTGAGAGTTTCTGTTCTCAGAAATCCCAATTTACAAACCAGACATAATTCAATTCTCTGTCCTCCTTCTTGATCCGCCACCCTCTTTTAATCCAACCCAGGCCATTCCGTTATCCAACTGATTAATTTTAACTTCGATAAAGACTTTACAAAGCTCCGCCAAAAATTAAATATTTATTGGTAACTTTATAAAGTCCGCTTAATTAATTAATTAAATAATTCAAAAGTCTTGATGAATAAAATATAAATAAAGACTAATTGAATATTTAATTAATTAATCTTAATTTGTATTTTAGTCCTGAATAAGGAATGGGGACATTACAATCTGCTGCTGTTAGGCTACAAACTGGAACAAATGACGCCCAGGTAATGGAGATCAGATCTGGAATATTAGAGCAGACTCAGTAATTCACCCAAATCTGGTGCTGATGGTGATCTGAAAAATTATGGTTTCTTTGCCTTCTTCAGCCTGGTGCAGCTCAACCTGGATTTGTATGGCCCTTCAACAAGGGTTCGTAGCTGAGATATGTATAAATGTTGTCCTTGGAGAACAGCACTGACCCTTAGGTTTGATTTGCCACTCCCAAAGGATTAATTCTGCCCTCCCAGCTGGTAATGTCTGTAGGCGCCACAGTTTAACCTTGATCCTGCAATAAATAGTGGCAATCTGCTCCAAAATTTAGGCGCTTCCCAGTTGGATCTGCTGGTGTTGAATGACAATAACTTCTTCCTTGGCGCTGGGGCAAATGTTGAGTGTGATCAGCTCTAATTCCTGAAAAAGTTGCACAATCACTTCATTCAGTAACCATGCAACCCTTGAAACTGAATTGCTCAAGCTAGAGGCAAGGGTTTTCATCCTCACCTCAAATTTGCAGACCAGGGGGGTTCCTCCCTGAGTACACACAACTGGATCTGTGATGAAGTTGAATTAACCAAAATTCCATGTGCTATCCAGCACCCATCATTGCCATAAATAGAGCCTCCCACATGAGGCGTATGGCCTAACTTAGGCGCCAAAACAGGGCACCAAAAATTAAAATTCAAAATTTAACTTATTTATTAATTTTTCTTTATATTAAATTTTATCATTTATTTATTATATATATTAATTACTGGTGTTAGAAAACACCTTTAGGGTCAGCTGTCCCATAGGTTGGCTAGAAAATCATAGGGACATGACAGTGCATGGTTCACTGGTCCATTCCATTGCTTTCTTATTTTTATCTAATGGTTTACAAGAAGGTGGCAGCCAACATCTTCTTCCTGCCCATGCAGAGTTTCCTCTCCCTCATCGCACTCCTGCGCCTGCTCCCTAGTTCAGAATCCCCTCTTCTAGCTCTCTTTCCTACCACCATTCTCACAAGTATAGCACTAACTGCCAAGGTGATGGGAGCAATGAGCTGCTTGCTCCTATTTTGCATGTTGATGTGGCTGCTTCAGCTCTTCCATGCTGCTCCAACTCGAAGGAAAAGCATAAATCTTCCTTCCCTGATCTATCTCCTTGAAGAAAACCTCACTTTATTCATGAACCCATTCAAATTCCAATGGAGGCTCATTGTAATAGTTTTGTGTCAGTTTCAACCAGATCCCCTCGGTTTGAACATTCACCTAGTGTGATTTCTCTACTCCAAGACCTCCATCTGTTGGGTTTAAACTTCAGAAGAGAGACTAGACAGTAAAGGATGAATCTCCACAATCTATATTCTATGATTCAATAACTGCTTGATAATAACAATAACCACCTTTTCATATCTATATGGATGCAGATCGTAGAAGACATATTTTGGAAGACTGGGCAAACACTTTGAACATCATTAATACCAATGTAGGTAACATTGAAGATGTTTGTTATAGTCTCTGTATTCCTGTCTAAGAGGTCAGAGGAATTGTTTGACAAGTTCACTATTGGCTCTTTCATGGGGGTCACTGTCCTAGAAATATTGAACAACCCCCCGAAGTTAAATCTGATACTGACTTTGGAGGAGATATAGGATCCATGCATCTTGTAAGCTGGCATTTATGCTTTTTTGATAAAATAAAACCTTTTAAATTTATCAAACAAAAAGAAAAGAGGCTTGCCGAAATATTTCAATGGCAGTGTGCCCAACAGCCTGTGCCTGAAAGGCAGATGACTCAACCTGAAAGTTTAGTGAAAGCTGCTAAAATTAGAGAGGGCTGAGTGGAATGTCCTTATTTATAGACCCCAATCAAAGTAAGATGCTTCTAATTGGCAACCCCATGATCCAAGCAATGCCCCAATGGAGGAAGGAGAGCATGATTCCACACCTGAAGGGCTTCAAATCCCTAAGGGTAGGACAAATTAGTGATGATATGTGCTGAGATTTGAAAATACGAGACATAGTATTTACACAGTCCATGCTAGAGAACTAAGACTAAGAGTGCTTCTAGATTTCGCTGTGTAGTATTTTTTGGCATCAGCTAAATCCAAAAACTACTACACAGCTGAATCCAGAAGCACTCTTAAGATTTGAAGAGTCAAATAATGTATTGTTATATTTTACAAGGATGTTTTTTTAAAAGAATATAGCAGATGGTGACTGCTTAGTTAGCCACGTTGAAGATATACTTAAGTTTAGATTGATATGAGGTCTATGTAGAGGTTACATAATTTTTAATGATGATAGTTTCAGTAGTTGCAGTTGCTCTATCTTTTTCACATTAGATGCTTATGTTGTAGAATTAGGTTGTCTGCTTCTAGTTCTTTAGGCTTTTTTTCTCTTTGTTAAAAATTATTTTGGTATTTTGATCTTTCTGGTCTTGAATTGTAAAATTTTACTACACTAGAAATGCCAAAAGCCCCTGAATCGTGTCCATTTCATGGATAGGGCTATGTACATATTTTATAATTTTAATCTAAAAGAATATAGCAGATGGTGACTGCTTAGTTAGCCACGTTGAAGATATACTTAAGTTTAGATTGAAATGAGGTCTATGTAGAGGTTTATACAAATTTTTTAATGATGATAGTTTCAGTAGTTGCAGTTGCTCTATCTTTTTCACGTTGATGCTTATGTTGGTAGAATTAGGTTGTCTGCTTCTAGTTCTTTAGGCCTTTTTTCTGTGTGTTAAAAATTATTTTGGTATTTTGATCTTGCCAGGTCTTGAATTGTAAAATTTTACTACACTAGAAATGCCAAAAGCCCCTGAATCATGTCCATTTCATGGATAGGGCTATGTACATATTTTACAATTTTACAGGTTACTGACGCCGCCCCCCTTAAAACCACCTCCGGCCCGGGTACCAGGGGACGGCTAGGGGACGGGGGGGGACCGTCCCCCTTTTTTGAAAAAAACTCGGAAACGTCCCCGGGACGGGGGGACGGCTGACAGAAAATTAGGGACGGCTAGCAGTCCCGGGGACGGCTGGGGGACGGCTGAGCCGTCCCTCGACTGTCCCGGGGACGGCCGGCCGTCCCCTGAGTTTTTAAGCGCCCAAACTTTAAAAAAAAAGCAAAAAATTAAAAAATAAAACCCTGCCTATGTGGCATACGTGGGCCCCACCATGTTTTGCTCTCTTAAGAATGAAAGGAGGCCTCTAAAAGTTCATTATTTTCATTTTGTTTGTGTAGGGAGCCAAGGGTTTGAGAAGAAAAAAAAATTGCAGCCATTGAAGGAGAAGGAGCAGCTGTTTGGAGGAGAGGAGGTTGAAAGAGTGTTGCTGGGAGTGCAAATCCATCAAAAAAGGCATGCATTTTCTTTCACCATTCTTTTTTTTTCATTTTTTTTGCAAAATATGAAGTTTGCATAGTCTGATTTTTTTTTATTTTGTTCATTTTCAGTCAACACTTGCATTCTAAAAACAAAAAATATGAGCAACAGTGAAGGTGGGAGTGATAGTGAAGTTGAAATGCAAGCTAGAAGGCAAACTAGAGAGCAAATAAGAATAACCCCTACCCAACACCATCATTCATCAACCAATTCCAAAACTATGAAGGACTATGCCAAACACCCAATAGACAAAAAAAACCATTCCTTCAATTTGTGACAGCCATGGGTGAAAGACAAAAAAATTCAGGGGGGAGTAGGGTTTGGTTGTGCCATGTTTGTGAAAAGGAGTTTAGGGGCAGCTACACTAGAGTTAGGTCTCATTTTTTGGGTGAGGTGGGCCATGGAGTTAGAACGTGTCTTGCATTGACAGATGCACTATTTATAGAGTGTCAAACAATTCAAATGGAGTGTGATGGTGGGGTTCAAACTGGGTCTCCTTCTTTCCCAAGTTCACAATCATCTATGCCTACTCCTACTCCTAGTCCTTCCACGCTTGGTAGTAGTGTTATCTTAAGAGGAAAGAGGAAGGTGATTGGTGGTGATAAGGGAGCCTCAGTTGAGTCCATGTTTCAAAACCAAGCACGAGAAACCTGTGAATCCTCCATTGCCAAATTCTTTTTTGCCCATGCCATTCCATTTCATGTGGCCCGTTCCGCTTATTTCAAACAAATGGTGAAAGACTTAGTCACTGTTGGTCCTTCATTTGTACCCCCTGGAGATCATAAGCTACGCACTACCCTCCTAGACAAAGAGTACCCCAAAGTTAATGTGTTAATGGAGGAGATGAGGCAAACATGGATGAGGACGGGGTGCTCTATAGTGATGGATGGGTGGACTGATTGTAGACGTCGGCCACTCATCAATGTCATAGTCACATGCCCTGCTGGTTCTTATTTTCTTCGAGCCGTAGATTGTTCAGGAAAACGTAAGGATGCTGACTTCCAATTTTCCATTTTGAGAGATGCCATAGAGGAGGTTGGGGCTGCAAATGTGGTGCAGGTGATCACCGATTCAGCACGTGTGTGCAAATCGGCTGGATTGATGGTGGAGGGTACTTACAGGCATATATTTTGGACCCCATGTTGTGTTCATGCATTGAACAATGCATTGAAAGACATAGGGAAGATGGATTGGGTGAAGAAAACGGTGGCAGAAGCTAGAGAAATTCAAATGTTCATTTGCAACCACCACACCTCACTTGCTCTTTTCAGGACATTTTCAAAGGAGTTTCTCAAACCTGTTGATACAAGGTATGCCATTTACTTCATTTTGTTTCACTTTCAATTTGTATTCATAATCTGATTTTGTTTTAAATTTTTATTTTTTAATGAATCATTGAATTAATGCATGTAGATATGCCACCTACTTCATCCTATTGGAGAGGATGCTTGAGGTGCATGAGCCTCTACAACTAATGATGATCAATGCTGAGTGGACTAGATGGCCTAATGCAAGTTCCACTCAAGGAAAGAGCATCAAGCAAAAGATCCTCGATGATGATTGGTGGGCCAATGTGAGGTAAGACATATTAGATGGCTGATTTTCATATTAAATTTCTGATTTTAATATTTTAATTTTATTGTCCAATGTTCCAACTTTTGAAGTTTCTAACATGTCAAATAACTTGTCAACTAATTATTTTGAACCTTTTGTTTGCATTTTGCAGATATATTTGCTCCTTTATCTCGCCCATTGTAGATGTCATTAGATATGCTGATACAGACTCTCCTAGTCTTGGAGAGATATATGAGACATTTGACACTATGCTTGGGAAGATCAGGCACGTTATTTTGGCAAAGGACCCCACTTTGGATTTATATGAGCAACACATTAGGCCCATTGTGACGCGGAGGTGGAATACAATGAACACCCCGCTTCATATGGCTGCCTTTGCTCTAAATCCAAAATGGTATGCACCAAGGGATGGTAGGGTGCCTCCATGTGATGATCCTGAGGTTTTAGATGGGTTCACAAAGGCCATTGAAAAGATTTATCCAGCCGAGCAAGCTTCAATACTTCGGTCACAATTTCTAGACTTTGCTAATCTTAATGGCCCAAACTTGAGCAAACCACAGGCGAGGTTGGATAGAGCTATATTAGCTCAAGGGAACCCTATTGGATGGAGGACCTATCATGGGAGAGATACACCGCAGTTGAAGATACTTGCCACTCGCCTTCTTGCACAGGTTGCTAGTTCCTCTACTGCAGAGAGGAATTGGTCCACATATGGCTTTATCCACTCTGTCAAGAGGAATAGACTTACCTCTAGACGAGCAGAGAAGCTAGTGGCTGTTCATAGTGCTCTTCGGCTTCAGGATCGACAGACTCCAGAGTATCGACAGACTCCAGCTCTACGGTGGGATATTGATCCCGAGGATGCGGCTCAGATAGATGAGGAGGAGACAGCTGAGGGCTTGGTTGGGGTCCCATTGGTTGAGGAGGAGCATTACGGTGGCAGTGACTCAGAGGATGACTCTGATTTTGATGCAGTTATGAGCGATGATTAGGGGCAGCAGTGCTCTTTGTTTATTTTGTAAATTTGTATTCATTATTGACATACAATATTGTATTTTGATTTTCATAGCAAACTAAAACTTTAAAACTATATGGCAGCAATGTAGCCTTTGGGCATTTTGATATAAGTTTATAAATTATAACTTGGAGGTTGTTTCATGATTCGTGTATGTTAAGTTTGAATGCGTATTGAGTATTGGCATAATGTTGAACACAAATGTTATATGTTAATGTTCTATAATGTGTATTATGCATGCCTTATTCATGTTATGTATTGAATATTTAAAATTTCCCTATATTTTTTAAAATTTCCCTATATTTTTGTATAGCCGTCCCCTGCCGTCCCTAATTTTGGCCTCAAAAATCAAAAACTTGGGGACTCGTCCCACCGTCCCCTGCCGTCCCCGTCCCGGAAACTTGGGTAACCTTTGTCAATTTTAATCTAATTTCCTCTTTTATCCATTAGAAAGAAATCAAGTTAAGGAAGCCATGTTAAATAAGAAATTTTATATATCACACTTTCAAATTGAGCATGGTAATTATAACAAGTTCAAGTCACAGTCTGAGAAGCTTGTTATTGAAGACTTATTTCTAATTTAGTGTAACAATGTAACCAGATAACAAGCTTGTAGTAAAATACACAAGTGACAAAGCAGTATTTGCCAAAGCAATTCACTTTAAGATACAAGCATTATAAGTTATAGCTGCTTACAACTTTCAGAGGTGGCATAGGATTCGGGACAGAGAGCATGTGTTCTTCATTCCATATTGGGTTTAGATTGCTCTTTATGACCTTAGTCTTTGCTGTCTGCAGAACAATAATAGGATATATAAAATTGTTTCATTGCTATATTTCCCTTTGTCAGTCTAAAAGATAAATGAAATAGTTTTTAATAAAAAGAAAATTAATATTATTTTCATGGCTCTATTAAATATCATTAAGTATCAAAAGATAACTGACTTGGTGCCCAACTGTCAGAATAACGTAGGGATCACTAGACACAATGTCCCGCACAGCAAGGTTTGTGCCTTTGACAACTTTGATCTTTAGCAAACCTACAAACTCCACCATACCTACCTGTCATACCAAAACAGACATTTGAAGCATCAGAACAATGCCATAGAGAAATTGATTAAGAGAAAAACCCACCTATATTACACAGAATATTATTGTTGTTATATATATAGGTTTATGATATTACCAGCGAAAGATTTTTTTTTGTCTCCTTACTATCAGGATCTCTTTTTCTCCAGCTTTTCCGCAAAGCGTGTCCAAGTCCAGAAAGGCGAGAGGCATGACTCATCTTCCCTATTGGCTTTTCCTCCATAGTATGTCCCAGGCCATTACTGGAAGACATATTTCGCAATGATGAGCTGAGGTTCAAAGAGGCAGACGATGCAATTCGTAGGCTAGGTTTGACAAATTCTTGTAGCTCATATTTCTGCCTGCATGCATGAACATCTCAAGTACTTCTGATCATAAAATTGGGAAACTGTAAGAAATAAACACATAAAGCATCTTACCTAATGAAAGTGGAACGCTCTTCAAAGGATGCTTCTGGTCCAGGTTTTTGAATATTTTCAGGGAGAAAAGCCTCATATATTGCATTTGCAGATGCATTTCCACCAACATCAATCATAGCATCAACTTGGGAATCAGTCCACTCATCCAGTTTCACTGATAAAACCTTACACAGAAGAAATAAAACATAAATTTTATGAATACCCACAATACCCATAAATCTAAAGAAACATGAATATACTATATAAAGTAAGAAATCCAAATATATGCCTAAAACCCACCAATATTCTTCAGTAATCTCTAGTTTAAGTCCTTTAAGAACTAACTTCCTTTAACTGAACACTTACATTAGTTGTGTTTCCAACCTCTTACACCCATGGGTGTAGCTTACCTAGTGTTTCCATGGCCTTAGTCTATTTCAGAGGAAATGTTGGAAGAAAAAGACTCTAAATATAATTATATGAAGTTAATCAACACCATGACCAACATAATAAACCTCGTCATTTTCATGTTGATCAATATTTTTGGCTTCATTTAAAAAGGAGGGATTCTCAAGTCTTCAACATTAACTCATACCTTTTTTCTATAGTCCTTACAACATCACCATGCAGGTTGGGAACAACATTTGACTTTAACCTTCTGCCTTGACTTCATCATCATCCTGTTACTTCTTGAGCTTCTTTATCTCTACTGAAGCAATCCATTCAATGGATTAAGAATTCCAAAGATTTGAGTATCCAACTGAACTTGATCCACTTTTTATGTTTTTGGTTCAACCTGACTAGATTATTGAGAACAGGCTAAAGCATACTCACAACAAGGCCCTTCCCTAGTTATGTGTTGCCAAAGCTGACTGGCTGACAAACTAAGTTGTTCTGAAAGGGAAATTTTGATAAGAAGCTCCCTTGCTTGTGGCAAATGACACGATTGCAAGTGTTGCTTCCCAAAGAAGGACAAATGATCAAGACTCTGTCCCAATGGCACTAAACTCATTCTTAAAGATAAGTCATATTTGACACCAAACTTTGCCTTCAGCACCAATTCATGTGTAAATATCAACTTTTGTGCTAACAAACGCTTTTGTATAAATTGTGTCAACCTTAGCATTTAGTAATAGTGCCAAATTTCCACCAATGTCAGCAATCATGCTGCCAAACTTGACATGACACTAGTGCCTTTACTGGGCTTCAGCTCAAACTTTTAACACATTGTCTTAGTTGGCACCAAAGTATAGCACCTTTGCAACAAAAGCATCACTTGTAGATTTAATTTTTGTAACATATGCATTTTGAACCGTTCAAATTTTCCATTTGTGCTATCATCTTAGGCTATATAATACATAGTTATTTTTAATTTGGTAAATTGCCTCCTTATTAGGTAACCTCTGTGTTAGATGCAATGAGCAAAGGATATCTCTTCTATCAAATTCAACCCAAACAACTAGAGTATGTCACACTCAGTGAGTTGGATGCAGTATTTTACTCAATTTCAACAATTTATCATGTCTTCTAGGATTTGAACCTGAGCCTCAAGTATGAAAGCCCTTATGGTTTTTCCACCCAAGCTAATCCCACTCAACTACCATATGTAGTGTTCAATATCAGTGTAACTCCTTTATTCAGGTTCTTCTTCCCTCTCTACAAAGTAGGCTCCTCAACAAACTTTCAAACTCTCAGACAGAGCACCTACAGTTCTTAAAAGACCTACCATTGTTTGCCTCTATATTGTACACTCTAATTTCATTATTAGGTTATATGTGGTGCATATTTTTACTTTTATTTCATAACATAGGAGAGCTCTCATTCACTATGTTGTCTTTTGGATATCTCTCAAGATCCAAATCAAAGAGAGACATAAATTATATCAATATAGTGGTCCTTGTGAGTTAGATCTTTGTTGTATCTTGCACCTTATATTTCATCAAGGAACAACATAAGTCAGTAAATGGATATAAAATGTAGCAGATTTTATCTTCCTGATTATAATGAAAATAAAATTACTCTATTGTTCTATGTTGACAAGTGATCGATGAGAATTGTGTATTATGTGACACAAGAATTGAATCTTGAAAATTTTGATGTCTACAAGAAGAGTTTATGGCAACAAGATAAGAAAAGGTTGGATGAAGTGGGGGTACCTGAATGAGTTAAACAATGATTGTGTATGTCAATTTTCTGCTAATAAGCTTACTGTAATTTATGCCAAGATGAATGCAATGCACAAATGGTCAAAATTAAGGTATCGCTAAATGTCACACTAAACACTTGTTATCCTTAAAATTATCCTGGTTCTTCCACGAGTCTGCAAGTTAACAGTGTTTGAAAAGAGATCACATGCCTCCTTTATGAATGCTTTTGTCATGCCCCCAAAATTGTAACACTAAAATATGAAGTATTGAAACACAAATAACTAAATATCAAAAATATAAATATAAATAATTGTAATTTAAATATTATTATAATTATTATCACAGATAATATTTTAATTATAATATTAAGAGGTATAAAAGGAATTTGGATGTGGCCGACTTCATATGCCTTGGTGCCATCCTTTGAAGTTTAAATTTAAATCAAAGACTTATCAAAGGGCCGACTCACCAAGGACAAGCAACATTTCAATAAGACAAAAGTCGTATATATTTACAAGTGCTGCGCCTGAGAAATGAACATAACATAATGTGCGATTTGTTAAGATTGTTATGTGGAGCAATTTATATTAATAGAAAGCAGCAATTAAATATGAAAAGGCAGCAGCAGCAATTAAGTTATAAATGAGCAGCGATTAAGTTAAAAGAGGCGGACTCCTTGGAGAATAGTCTCCTCCCATAAAAGAATTATAAATAAATTTAATTAAGTTTCAAAGCAGCTGACTTTCCTTTTAGCGCCCAAGGTAATGTATATCACCCTCACTTACTATTGATTAGGGTAGCCGTTAATGACATGGGAGAACAACAAACATATTAGAAAGAAAGAGCATCAAATATCATCAAGGAAATGAGAGCAGTGTTTGATGT
>VDFB02213183.1:0-13706 GCA_007258455.2 Sequoia sempervirens | reverse complement strand
CCCACTGGAACTCATAATGCTTAACCCAATCAAGAGGGGTTTCCTGCCAACCGAGGAGACAAGATTTAGCAATGGAAATTTTAGCACCTGATGCACGACAGAAAAGAGCTAGTTTTTCCATCAGGGCCTTCATGCTATCTTCCTCCAGCTCAAGGAATATAGCTGTATCATCAGCAAACTGAATATTCAGGATCTCAGCCTGGTCAAGGAGCTTTATGCCTTTGATCCTGGGGGACACGGTGTTTTCCCTAAGCAGGTAATGAAGGGCATCAGAAGCTATGACAAAAAGAGCTGGAGCCAAAGGGCATCCCTGTTTGATCGATCTTCCCAAATCAAACTCAGTAGAGAGGGATCCATTTACATCCACCTGAGTAGTGACATCTTTAAGAAGAGTGTCGATTATCTTGCAAAAGTTAATCAGAAAACCAAAAGCCTCCAGGGTGGTCCTTAGGAAGGCCCATTCGACCCTGTCATAAGCTTTCTTGAAATCCAGCAAGAGCATGGCAAGATTTTGATTGGAGTGTCTAGCCCATTCCAACGACTCCCAGCTAGTAATAAGATTTTCTAGGATATATCTACCTTTGATGAATCCCGTTTGGGTGTGATTAATGAACTTGGGGAGGATATCCACCAATCTTAGCGCAATCACCTTGGCAAGAATCTTGTAGGAGACATTCAGAAGAGTAATAGGTCTCCAGTTTTTGATAAGCGACTTGTCCCCCCCTTTCGGTAGGAGCTTAATGATGCCCCTGTTAATATTCCTTCCCAGGGAACCTTTCACCAGAGCTTCTTGATACACTTGCAGTAAGTCTTCGCTGATCCACTCAGGAAAGGCTTTGTAGAATTCAATGGGCAAGCCGTCCCTACCAGGAGACTTATCATTGCTCATCGAGAGGATGGCTTTCTTGATTTCTTCTTCAGTAATGTCAGCATCTAAGGCCAAAACATCTTCCTTGGAGATCTTTTGGGGGATAATACCTCTAATGAACATCCTAGCATTGTGACTCTCTTCACTACCACTTTCCGCACAAAAAATATTTTTGAAGTAAGAATGGAATTTGCTCATAATACTATCCTGCGTAGTGAGAGTATCACCACCATCACATATCTGCTCAATCTGTTCCTTAAAATTTTTTTCTTTCAAGAATCTAAAGAAGAACTTGGATCCTTTATCACCACAACTCACCCAGTTGAGTTTAGTTCGAACCTTGAGCCCTTGGATCTTGCAGTTTTGAATCTTTCTTAGCTGGTTCTTAACCAAGATGAGATCCTCACAAAGAGGCTCATCATTCAGATTCTCTTGAAGCTTGGTTTCAATAAAAAGCAACCTCTTATGCAACTCAACTTCTTCCCTCCTATTATCTAAAGCCTTCTTCTTCCCAATGGTCTGGAAGAATTTGGTCCAACAAAGGACATTCTGATCCCATCTGTCAATGGCATTCAGATCTTTCAACATCCATTTATTGACCTCTCTGAGGGTGGATATTGCATCCACACAGTCCCTGTAATCCAGGAGGTAGGTATTCAACCTAAAAAGGGGAGATTTGACAACTTGCTGAGGCCAGCCATGAGCAGGGAACAAAGTGGTTTTAATGGGATGATGGTTGGATAAAGTGTACGGATGTACACTCACCTTAAGCCCATCGTTGTTCGGCAGAAAATTGAAAAAATCTTGGTTGGCATAAAATCTGTCAAGCCTGTAATAAATCCTCTTGCCACCCTTCTGTGAGTTGCACCAAGTATACCAGATACCTTGGCACTCTTTTTTACCCCCTTCCAAAGGGTCAAATAAATTTAACTTGGTTTTCAACCTAAGCCAAAATAACTTTTCACTACCCTTCCAGTCCATGTCAAGACCCCCCCACTTGTCCTCCAAGTGCTCCACCATGTTGAATTCTCCCCCAAGAATCCAAGGGACATTCGGCAGGTCCATTAACCACTGCCAAAGACTAATTCTTTCTTTGTAGTCGTTTGGTGCATAGATGGAACAGATGCCGACCTTGCAGCCCCCTTTTTCAATAGTGATCCAGACTGCTCTGTTACAGGGAGAGATTCCTTGGCCAGAGACAAAATGAGACCACTTTTTAGAAAGGAGAATGGCCGCTCCCCCCTACCTCTGTCATGCAAGGTGGTAAAATAGGAGGACCCATTCTAGATGAACTTCAGATTGGTATCAAGAGTGAATCCCGTGGCTTTGGTTTCTTGCAAGAGCACAACATCCTTGTTAGCTTCCATATTAAGAAATCTTCGAACTATATACTTCCTGTCAGGGGACTCCAGTCCTCTGACGTTCCAAGAAATGCAGTTAAAATTCATTATCACAGGTTAAGGGGATTTATTCTGGATCACCCTTGAGGTGATCAAAATAGTTCGTAACTCTACCCTCCACCTCCGCCCTTTTAGAGAGAGGAGTAGGGATCACAAGACTAGTTTTTTTCCTCTTATTTTTAACCAACTGAATTCCTCCTCCATTCACAGCCGAGGGTGTCCCATATTTCCTTGGTCTCCCAGGACCAACTTTGGTCTTGGGCATATGTAAAGGCCGCCCATTAGTGCTATTCTCCTTGACACAACATCCTATGGTACCCGTGGGTTCCAGGTTGCAGCTAACAGAAGAATTGTTATTCCCAATTTCTATGGTAAGGTGAGGGTCAACTGTCCCACACTTATTGTTTCCTTCCAAAGTAGAGACTGCATCTATGCAGCCTAAAGGGGCCAACTGGTTGTCTTTTATAATAGGAACATTATCAGTAGCAAATTCTTCCTCCCCAGAAGCCACGGGTGCCATGGGTGAGGGATGGTGGTTGGGGATCAGGTTAGCAGCATCCACTAAAATAGTGCAGTCAGATTCCTTGGAATCTCTGCAGTTCTTCCCCCCCGACTCAATGTGAGGGCTGAAAGGCACACTTGGGTTACACCCATTACTAACCATCTCATCACCACAATGCAGCGTGCAATGCTTGGTGAGAGCATTATTATTTAAAACTGGGGCAGAGTTACTAGTTGGTGGAGCCGCCTCCTCATTCCCAACCATCGACCCCTCATCCATCGTACCCGTGTTCTGGTAATTAATTTTAAGATTGAACTGATTATCGCCTCTAGAGAGACAACCCTTTGACACCTTGGGCTCGGGCCTAAAGCCTGCTAGCCAATCTTTAAGGTGATTCACCTGAATCCTTTCTCTAATTTTTCTCAAGGCCAACTGCTGGGCGTTGCATTTCTGCCTCAGGGCACTGGCAAAATCAGAATTCGAGGGAGGAGAGTGATTGGAACTAGCAAGGGGGGAGGCAAGCAAGGCATCGACATCCTTACCACCCACCTAACCGGCAGAAGACTTACAATCCACAAATGAAGCACCCATACTAGATAGCGGGGCCGAGGATGGAATCCCATCCGCCAATGAACACTCGGAAGGAGTTACCTCCTTCTTCAAGGACGCCTCTTGGACAGAGTCCGACGCCGATAGAGTTTCCCCATGGTGGCAAGGATCCTCTGCCCAGGTTGACAAGGAGGGAGCAACCACTTGATGGGAGGCCATCCCCAAGTTGCTAGAATCAGTCCGGACCTCATGCACAGGAGATGAGCTCTGATTTCTATTAGCAGACTTTTTACGGATTAAGGGGCATTTTGAACGAAAATGGCCCTCCTTTCTGCACAAGTAGCAGGCATTAAGTCTTCCTAATACCTCCAACAAACAGGAAAACTCACTTTCAACATCAGAGACCACAATTCTATCCAGAAATTCAACTCTAGGCAGCAAAGAGACCAAAGCACGAGCGTCAAGGTGCGGGAGGGAGACCTTTGCCTCATCCACCCTAAGAACCTCACCGAAAGGGGAAAGAATCTGAGGAATAAGCTTCCAAAACTCGGGCGAGAGATTCTTAACCACAACCCATCTGGGACAGGACAGGGCTAACACCTCTTCAGCAATGGCCGCATGGGACCAAGCAAGAGCCCTAAAACTACAACCCCCAACATTCCAATACGATTTTGCCATCAGTTTTTCTTGCATTTCGCAGTTTTTAAAAAAAATCACAAACAACCCTTTTTGTAGCATTCTGCAGAAATTAACTTGAATGCCAAACTTGTTGGCCCAAACATTTATAAACCAGGAATCAAGAAATTTGCGGGCTGGCAATTTTTTTACATCCAACGCCGCAAAGAAAATAGCAGTATTCTTTAATCTATTCCTTTCAGAATTAATAACATATTGCATCTCAGGATTGGGAACAAGTTTAGCAGAGTAAGAGCGCTTAGGAAGAGGCTTACCTTCCACACTTCCACCATTTCTGAGACCGCTTACCTCCAGAACCGCTTCAACCACGAACTTGGCACCAACAGGGATAACAAGGCCATTCTCTGAAACTACATCTTTAAAAGACTTAGGGAGAGTGCGCGCCGAATCCCCATTAGAGAGGGGGTCGGGGGGTTCCATGCCCCCTTCCACCAAGGAGGACAACCAGCGCACCAGAAACCAGCACGCTCACAAGCGACAGGGAAGAAAGAAAAAAAGCATCGAGAGAAAATAAAGGGGAAACGGAGAATAGCACAACAGATAAGACAAAAACTACAATGCAAAGCCAAACCTTTGTGGAGGAGGGCACGGCCTCCCCCACCCAAAGCCCACAAATGTGTTTTTCCCTTTGAAATTTTCCAGCACAATCCTCTTAAAAACTGCCCTAGACTTTCGTGACTCCTTTGTCTGTCCTTGTTCGTCTATAGGCATCTTAGTTTTTACACAAGAATAATGTCGGCAACTCTATTTTAAATTGTATAATATAATATAATATATAATTTTATATTATTTTGTAATTAAAATTGTTTAAGTGGTTTTTACTAAGTGTATTTATAAATAAATTATATGGTTTGTATTTTTTATGTAAAGTAAATATTCATATTTTATTAAAATTATGACTTATTTTAATAAAATAATTTTTTTAAAATAATTTTGAGTAATTTGATTAGTTAATGTATTTTATTTTTTATTATTATCTTTATTAAATTGACAATTCATCTATAACCATCAAGTATTTAATCTTATTAATTATTAATTTGCATATCATATTTTACAATATTTTTTTATAATATGATTGAACACAACACCTAGATAAATTATCTAGGCCATCAAACCCCACTTGTTAGTAAAACCAATGCACTTAAAATTGTCCAATAAAAATAATGCAATATATATTTTAACCATAGAAAACATAGAAAACATTGGGCTGGGTGGTGGGGACACCCCTATCATATAAAAAGACATTAAAAAAAAAAAACTAATAGTTAGTTGTTTTATCTTTCTTTAATTGTATTCTTAAGTGAAGAAGAAATAAGAATTATTTAAAGTAAATAAATAAAATAAAATTTAAATTGTGTTATTTAACTCTTAAGTGCATAAGAATCTTAGATTGAGATTTTATATTTTTATGGTTAATTATTAAAAAATTAGAAGAAATATTTGTTAGTCTTAGATTATGTTATTTAACTCTAAGTTTGAATAAGTTGGTAGTTAATTTATTTGACTTTTATTCTTACTTTATGTAAATTGAAAGAAAATTACATAAAATTCTCATGTAAAAAGTTTCAAAAAATATCATTAATCATGAATAGAGTGTTTGATCATAAAAGGTCAAAAAATTAGATATTCATCACATAGATAAATGGACAAGTGGATCTATAGCCACCAAGTATTTAATCCTATTAGGTATTAAATTTCTAAGAATGCACTAAAAGTTGATACCTTATAATATATTTTTATAATAATATGAAGACTAAATGACATAATATACAAGGAAAAAATTCATGTCTTAAACCCACACTAATATAAAGTGAAACTAATGTACTTAAAACTATTTAATAAAATTATTAATATTTATTTCAAAGTGTCTCAAAAGAACAATAATAAACATTTATATTCATAAACATGTGGTTATAAGTCTAAATTTTAACCAAAAGACAAGGTATTAACAATAACTATTTCATCTTGTGTATTCCTATAGAAAAGATAGAGTACTATGGTAAAAGAAAGATATGAGGGAAAATTTTGGATTGAAATTTTAAATTTTATGGTTAATTGCAACTTATAATTTTTTTTAATTTTATATTATCTCAAAGGCAAGTAGTGGTATTGTTATTTTATTTTATTTGTACAAATGATTTAATCTTATTTAATTTAAATATCTAATGTGGCTAAACACACCTCCTAGATGCACCACACTAAATATTTATTTAATCTACAATATTATAATATAATTTTTTATATAAGGTGTACAATACCTAATCTCAACACTTGAAACCTCACCTAGAATTCTTGTGAAATCCACTGTGTGTTAAGTTTTCTAGATTTTTATGTTATTGGGATTTCCCATACATTCAAGCCTTCTTTGGAATCACCAATCCACAAATCCTCAAAACTATTGGAAGGTCTATGTGATTATTTTACAGAATTTAAATTGTTACTTACTTGGTTACATCTTTCCATCCACCTCAAAGATTTGAAACACCACCAAATCCTTCATCAAAATTAATCTAAATCTAAATATTTTTGAGTGTTGGAGTTCTTCATCCCTTATGAATAATTTGCAAATAATATTATGAGTAATTAAATACATCAAATTTATAAGGTTGATGATAGCTTAATCCTCAATAAAAGAAGATGAAAATAAGTTTTTTTATTATAATATCATGATAATATAATTTTTTATATTATATTATTATATTATTATCTTATAATATATCATATCATATATTATAATATTATAAATAATATAATTTAATATAATTATATATAATACTATAGTTTTAGTATAATAAATAATACTTATATATAATATATATAATACAAACTATTATATTATAATATTTATATCTAATATAGCAATATAATATTTATAATATATTATATTATAACATTTATATATTATATAATAATATATTATTATTTAATATAGTATATAATATAACATATCATTATTTTATATTATATTATAACAATATTATATATAATTTATAATATTTAAAATACTATATTATAATATTTATATGTAATATAACAAAATAATATTCATAATATAGAATATAATATTTTTAATGCATTAAAAGAAATCATCAAATAATCAAATAATTCAAAATTATTTTTAAAATTTTATTTTATTGGAATAAAGCATATAGATTTTATAAAATATTTTAATTACAAAAAAAATATTAAATTAAATAATTTTAATTTTAATTTAACACATATAACTATTGTGCACACATTATATAATATGCAATATAAGATAAAACTATATAATATATTATATTATACAATTAAAAATAGAGTTGCATAATAAAGAATAAGTAAAACAATATACCTAAGTTAAAAGACTTGAAAGTATTTTCTTCATTCAATGAGGAACTATTTGCTATAATGGTTCAAATTGAGTTTCACATAAAGAAGTTTTGTCAAATGAACAATTATTACATTTGCCTTGTCTCACAAATTTTCATATAATTAAAATGTGTTTATTCACTAATTAGTTTGTTGTTTTGTGGTATGGAGCAAGGAGTTTAAGTTGAAGAAAATATTATTTGTTTCATGTTGTAGTGGAATTTTCCATTAGCAAAAATGAAAGAGGAAAATATAACCCTATAGGAAAATAAGATTGCAATTAGGAGGGCCCACACTAAGTCAAGGCTTAGTGTGTGACATTTAAGCCCAGCCCTATAGTCCCATTCCCGCCACAAATCCATTGTTAATAAACTAGAGTATGAATTTGGAGTGAGTGCAAAGCTATATCCTTTAGAACTAAAATATACTTCAAAGATTCATTTTTTTATTTTTTCATATTCTTGTGATTTCAGGTCAGCAGGGCTAGGGCAATAGAAATATTGGTAAAAGACTTCAAAGTATTTTCTTCATTCAATGAGTAACTATTTGCTATAATGGTTCAAATTGAGCTTCACATAAAGAAGTTCCTTCAAATGAACAATGATTACATTTTCGTTGTCTCACAAATTTTCATATAATTAAAATGTGTTTATTGGCTAATTAGTTTGTTGTTTTGTGGTATGGAGCAAGGAGTTTAAGTTGAAGAAAACACTATTTGTTTCATGTTGTAGTGGAATTCACATTTCTAACAAAAACTATGCAACCACACATATAATCTATTTATACACATTTTATTACTTATCAATATATAGTTTAATTGAAATGTGTTTAATCACCTCCTTCAGATGCAGTTTCATTGATTAATTGATTATTTATTTGTTATTTCAATATTGTTGCTAAAACTTATCAAACACAACATATTAAAACAAAACTATTCTATAACTTTTTGGTAGAACTTCGCTGCCTTGCAGCTCTTGTTAATAATGTGATATATTATTTTTTAATAGTTAAATAGATATTTGATTATATATTATATTAAATTAACATCTAATATATTAACTTAATTTTGTGATGAGAGACATTGTTATCTTGATTTTTTATTTATATTTATCATAAATTTATTTATTTTTATATTAAAATAATTATTGATTCAAATAATTCATATGTTTAGTTTAGACGTAAAATTATAATAATGGAGTAGAAACAAATTACTTTTGTTTATTTTTAAATTTATTAATTATATTTTAAAACTTTAATATGTAAAATATCAAATTGTTTTAGTAAATATTATAAAATCGACCTCTTTAAATTGTAATACCAAAATTGACATTATAAAACTATTTATTTATATAGAAATATATTATAAGAGTATTGGTAACTTTTTACATGTAACTTTATGAAATTAGTTTGTAAATATTATAAAATATTTAAATAATGTAAAGGATGTTGATCCTTTGAAAAAATATGTATTTTAAAATACTTGGAGTAAGTTTATTATTTTCAAAAGTAATTAGCATCATATTTTTAGAGTAAACGATGTTTCAATTCTACTAATGTGATTTAATTTTTAAATAAAAAATAAAAAAATTAGATAAATAATTTTATGTTGTATAAAATATAAATATTGTATAATATTCACAACTAGATCATGTAAATATTATAAAATATTTAAATCATGAATATTATAAAAATTTATAAAATTTAGATAAAATCTTCTAATGTTTGCAAAGAAAAAGTAAATTACACACTCAATTAACTAGGAAATTGTTAATGAATAACTAACTAAAATCCAAAACCTTATTTTATTATTATATTTATCTTATTCAAGCGCACCATTAAGGCAATTATGAAGTATGCAAAATCAAAGAAAAACCCATGAAATATCATTACCTATTCCTACAAATTTTGTATAAGGTGTTCACAAACAACAAAAAAGAGCTAGACTCTTGACTTCTAAATTATTCATAACTTGTAGATTAAGGATTTGGTAGAAGGAAATGGATATAACATAGCTTACAATGAAAGTGAGATCCAAGGGATGAAGATCTTACAATGAGTTACTTAACATCTCATCAAAAGTAAAATATACACCATGACAAATGTTGTAAAGCCTTGATGTAGGGCAGCCTGCTCGAATTTAGCAAATAAAACTTTATGTTTAATTTTAGTATCCACCATAGTCTCTTGTTGTCTTTAAATGCACTGCTTTGTCTTCTTCCACTGTACATTCATAAACAATGTCTTTCTTTCATGCCTTTGTCAACCTTTAATCTGCCATAACGTTTGTCCAGTTGTTCCCCAGATCTATCAAATCTCCCTAATATTTGTAGCTACTCTTTGCTGATATGGAACTCTCTTCCTCTCCTATTCCATGTCATTGCTCACTTTCCTATTAAAGATCTTAGGTAGGTTTCTTACAAAAATACACATGCATTTTTGAGTTAAATCAAATTAAAAAAAAAATTCTAGGAATAAAAAGTATGTTTTGTGTAACTCGTAGATTTCCAAAATTCTTGAAAAATAAATAGAACCTTCGAGGATTATTTTAAAATATTCTTACTTGAATTTTTTAGGTTAGAATAAAAAGATTCAAATAAAATATAATAGCATGAATAGTGGTTGCATTTTTATCTGGCATTGACCATAATTGGTTTCCATCTTAAAGTAGTTTTCTTGTTTTGAGTTAGGATTGTAGTACACTTTTGTAGGAGAAATAATTGATTTTTTTCTTGGCCTTCATTAATATGAAAATAGTGCATACCATGTGTTTAACTATTTTTTTCAAAACCATGCATGCGAACTTCTTTTGATTGAAGTTGATATCCTCAACAACCCATAAGCTAATTAATTCCTTTGGTATGGGGATTTGAAATTTGAAGTTTCCATTTTCTATGCAAATTTATTCTTTGTTGAAAGTAAGAGCCAGTTGGATAGTTTGGGAAAGTATATGTTAACTTAGGAATGCAGTTTTGACACAAAAACTTCATAATCCCTTGATCATGAAGTGTCAACATTTAATTAATGTATCGACTGCCCTAGCTGGTTCTAGGAATTCATTTTATGCTTGGATTTCACAGGTATGGTTTGACAAAAGAGAGAGAAAATGAACATCATGCTTGCTCATAAAGACTTTTGATTTTTTAGTTGATTCAATGAAACAATGGATGACTAACACAATATAACACTACAACAAATGTATGTGTTAGGTATTGCAAATATAAATAGGCTGATCAATGAGAAAATATATAGTAAACAAAGAATGGAAACTTGTATGCCCTCAAAACATAGTATACTTATCAAAAGTATGCTTCAGTTGTAGTTTTTAGAGGCGATGCTTCCAACCGCACTTTTGAGGCAACCCTTCAAACATGCCATATAGTGATGTCATGAAGGTGTGTCATTTCATAGTTTGAATTAGGATGAGTACATTTTCTTGAAAGAATCAATCAGATTTTTAAAATTTTGAAGTGCACGAACAAGATCCTAAATCTATGTAATCAACGCCTCTCCAAGCAAAAATATTACTTCTAAACCATGTTGGCTCTATAAATCATTATCATTTCTAACCAGTGATGGGTCAAAAAACCATGCCTTCCCATTTCCACTAAGATTTGAGCTCCAAAGCCAGCCTTATAATTTTCAATCAAACTATGATTTGGATTCTCTTATCTCATCTTTTAAGTTTTGGTCCACATATACTCTAGGGTATTGCCAACTACAAACTAGTAATCTAAATTCCTTATAATGTTGTGTCACCAAAAATCTTGTGCCTCGAAACAAGGCTATGTATAGTTTAGATGAACATTGTTTACCATTTGCAATTCACTAAGATATGCTGCTCTAAAATATATGGAAGTTCAAACATAGACAAAAAGGTGCATTTATACTTGGACACATCAGGGTTTTACTTTTTTTAGTGTATTTCTCATTTGCCCTTCACTTTTATTCTCAGTGAAATGTGATAAAATGTACTGGGAAAAAAGCTAACATCAAATGTAGAATCACAAAGTTCCTCAATCTTTAGCATTCAGTACACATATTACAATAGTGTCAACTATAGCATAAACCAAAAAATTGACAAATTTCAAGATTATTATATATTTATTATATTAACAACATTGTTCCTATAACTTTGGAGACACAAAAAATTAAAACAAAACTATCTTGAACATTGTGGCAGGAACTTTGCTCTCTGCAGCTCTTGTTTAATTATATTTTGTTATATTATTTTTACTTTCTTATCATACTTAATCTGCTGGCTTCTTTATTTTCATGTTATGAATGTTTATACTTATCATATTATCTAGTTAATTAATCTTGTTTGAATAATATTAATAATTTTAAAATTAATCTTCTTTGTCTAATTTAGTATATATGATTATATTAATAAAGCTAACTTATAGTGTAAAGTAAAACCTAAACATTTTTATATTTTTATGTGAAGTTGAAACCCTCAGATAAATAATCATGCATATTACTGTAAATGAAAAATGTCCTAAACCTATGAATGCCATTTTTCCTATCAATTTCTTCTTCTACTTGCATAACTAAATAATTTTAATTATTTAATTATCTTCTAAGTCATATTCCTCTATTAATTAAATAATTATTAATTATTTAATTAATTCATCTTCTCCTTATTCCTCCCTTGATTAATTAAATAAATTATATTTATTTAATTACATCACTAAATAATCTATTTCCCTATAATTAAATAAATTCCTATTTATTTTATTATTCATTTTCCATTTTCTAATATAATTAAATAATTATTTACTATTTTTTGTCTTGTTCCCCAATTTTAATTAAATTATTATTTAATTCAAAAAAATTGGATTATATGATTGGGTATGATTAGGATAAGGTGGATGATTAGAAAGATTAGGATGAAGGGGGATATGATTAGTATGAAATGTGACTAGGACAAAATTATTAGGACGAAGGGGGGTGATTAGGATGAAAATGGATGATTAGAATGCTTAGGAGGATAATTAAGATGAGGAATGATGATAATGATGGAAGATGATGATTATGATGAAATTATTTAAAGGAGATAAAAATTATGATTAGGGATGTAATTATTGAAATGGAAATGATTAAGATAAGATGAAGGATGGATTGGATTAGAAGGGATAATTAGGAGGATTGTGAAATGTTAGAATGATTATGGAAGTGATTAAAATAATTAAGAGAGATTAAGATTAGAAGGGATGATTATGATAGAATGAGATGATTAGGATGAGGAGGAATGATTAGGATGGAAATGGTTGTTTAGGGTGAGGTGATTAGGATGAGATGATGGATGGTTATGATGACTAGGATGGGGTAATTTATTTTACTTGTATGGCTAGGATAGGATGATTAGAATGGAGAATGAGAACTAAGATGATGAGGAATGATTATGATGACTAGGATGTGATGATTGGGTTGAACTGGATGGGTAGGATAGGATAATTAGGGTGGAGAATGAGGATGATAAACTTGACTTGGAGATGATGTGGATAGCTTGCTTATTGATTGTGTGTTTTATCATTGTTTTCATTTATCATGGTCTTTGCATTCTATATCACAAGGGCATCATGGTATTCCATATCATGGTGTTATGGGGCATATGTTTGCACTTGACCTTTTGGTCATCTACTTGACACATTGTCATCTTGGTTCCTTATACCTTGGTACATAATGTCAAGTATAATATCAAATCTAGGTTGCTCATATTATTGTAGCATGATGATCCTCCATCCTACCTCTCCATCCATACTTTCATCATCCCTATCTATTTTCTTCTTTCCTTTTATCTTTCATCCTTTAAGTCCTATCATCTATTTCGAGAGAACAAACAAGTTCTTTGAACTTGCATGTCCTCTCGAGAGGGAATACCACTACCTCCTCATCATCCTTCCTCATCCTCGCTAGTGACTGGAGCATCATGCTTCTAGTCCTAATCCCTTTCCTACCATCTATGTTTTATTCTTTGAAATGATGTTACTTCTCTTAGTCACAACATCATCTCAAAGAGGGGCAAAATGTAGACACTCGAAAATATCCTAAGCCTATGAATTCCATTTTTCATATCAATTCCTCCTTCTACTTGCATAGTTAAATATTTTTTAATAATTTAATTATCTTCTAAGTCATATTCCTCTATTAATTAAATAATTCTTAATTATTTAATTAATTCATTTTCTCCTTATTCTCCCCTTGATTAATTAATTAAATTATATTTATTTAATTACGTCACTAAATAATCATGTCCCCTATAATTAAATAAATTCATATTTATTTAATTATTCACTTTACAATTTCTACTATAATTAAATAATTATTTTAATTGTTTAAT
>VDFB02213180.1:0-19156 GCA_007258455.2 Sequoia sempervirens | reverse complement strand
CATTTGTATTGAAATTTATTAAACATTATTGAGCAAAATTTGAAATAAAGAACACAACCGTTAAAAAAATGGCGAATGAAAATAGAAAAACGCGCAGGAGATTCGCGCGGTTAGGGCAGATGTTGGAATCTGTCAAACGGATTCATACTTAGCAAAAGATGGAGGTGGACGCCATTAGAGCAAGGAAAAAGTCTTAAATGAAAACCTGTCATCTAACCCAGCAGCAAAAACGCACCAGAATAAGTGCTGTCGCGTTTTTAACGAACTGAACAATTTCGCATTGAAACAAACACCATTGCTGTCAAAAATGGAGGTCGAAACCCTCACCTTAATGCAACACGTTTCTAGTTTGAAACATTCCTCAACTTGCTGGCAGTTCTGGCGCCATAGAAGAAGGAAGTCAGTTTTAAAATCAAACCTATAAATACCTGCGTTTGGCACTCATATTCTTACGAATTTACAATCAAGTTTTCCTTGAGCATTTTGTAGCTAAAGAGTGAGTTCGCCTTAGTGAGGAAATTGTTAAGTTTATTCTGTTAATGTGAAGTAATCTCTGAACAAGAGAGCAGTAGTTTGAAATTGCTAGTTTGAAGTAATCTCTGAATAAGAGAGGAGTAATCAGGAATTGCTAGTTTGTTGTGTTGGGTATTTGTTTCAAGAATCAAGCTGAAAGCCATCTGAGTGAAGGCAAGTGAAGGAGCTACCTTCCAAACTTCTGGAAAGCTAAATCAGGCATGCTAAATTCTTACTTTACATATTTTTCTAATATTCCAGAGTAATCTGATAGGTCTCTGAATTATAGTCATGGCTGGAAAGGAAAGAGTTTGATTGTCTGGTAGACTTAGGATTGAATTAAAAAGAATAACAGTTTCTTAAACATGTGATAAGTTGTGATATAAAAATTATCATGTATGTAGTCTTTTCATGGCTTTTTGTTGTCATTGGTGTACGGTTTACATTACTTAATGGAAAGCAATTTGCGTAGTATTTAATGGCTCTATATAAGGAGCATATGCTTGTGTATAGATAATAGTTACTAGGATTGAATCGAGAATATTTGCAAGTTATATACTACAACTAGATACAAACAACTTAGTCAAGTTATTGTATCCCTAGGATGTGTATATCCTAAATTAGGGCGTCAGTTGTAGTATCTTGTTTAATAGATTCATCATTCCAGTAGTAAGATGTTGTAGGAAGTCTAGGGTACTTTACTTCGCCCCGCTAGAGCAGACCAAATCCCACGCTGCGAGGGTAGAGATAGCCCCGGCCGGGTTGAACCCTTCGCCAGTGTGGCGTGATGTTCAATCGCTGCTCCCTTCATTGAACGTGAAATGACTTTCGGGCCAGTGTAAGGAACCATTGAAGGCGAAATTAATCGCTGGCACGGATCCTAATTACATCCCAGTTATACTGGCTTATCGCACCAAAGCCAGTTTTCCTTTTGTGACCATGACATCATGCTCCATAGCGCTGGTAGTCATTAAAGGTTACCAAATTCAACCTCTTCTTCTGCATGGAGTCGCCTTACGCAAATGATCGCGCGTAACTTCCATTGAGGTTCCGGGTAAGCCATGGAAAATACCGAAAGTGATGTTTCTCCTCCCGCCAGTTTACCGGCGTACCAAGATTTAGAAAGGACTGACTGGACCTCTTACTACTATTTATTCTGAAAGCCCATTGGAGCTATGTTAGTTAAGGTACGTATTCTTGTTTCATGTACTTATGAAGTTATTATATTGAAATGGAATCTTTGTTGTATATTAATATGGCAACTTGTTCATGTTTTGTCAATAAAGAAAAAGAAAGCAATCGTTTGTAACGGATACATTAACACGCCATATGGTTTCTAGGATGGCTGTAGCTCCAGGACTTGAATTTTTTTACCGAAGGGTCGGGCTGTTACAGAAATTCTGACCCGCAGTCAGTAATTTGACTGTAGATTCTTTGTTTCTTGGTGAAATTCAATCAATCCACCTCCAAATTGAAGCTAGTTCAGCTGCCTTTAGGTTTCAAAGAGTTATAGAGCAAAACAAAACTGTACGGCCAAGAATAAGGGCCTGCAACCAGTCAGTTTCAGAAAATTGATTGAAAACAATGATTATGTATTGATTTCTTCTTCAAATCTTGAACATCCAACCTTATATCGAGTTCTTACAGGCCTTAGTAGGCATAACCAACATGCCTAATGAACTTCCCATTTGTTTTCCAATGAACCAAAACTGACTCAAACTAACTTTTGGACTTATATGATGTTTCATCTTCCCAAAGTTGCATTTTTGCAATTTGTTTTTACATTATTTGCACTTTTTGCCCAAAAGAGTAAAAAATGACACCAAACCAACTTAATTACATTTAAATGGTCTCAATGGACCTTATTCAAACCAAAAATGACATAAAATACCTAAGCATCTAATATTTGACCTCTACTTGCCAAAGATGGTCTTGGTGCCCCTGCACCATACTCTCGGCCAGAAAAAATACTCCAATTCCCCTGGGGAATTACATGGCATTGGAATAAGTGTGTGTAATGTCCCCTTTTTAGAATGATGAGGTTTTCGGATGGTTTAGCCTATCACTGGCCCTTGTAGGCTAACTCAGATGTTATGAGGGTCTTGTAATGTCCCCTTCTCATCAGTGATCTGTTCTGTCATTCATTAGCCTATTCCGGAGGCCCGTAGGCTCATTTGAGGGAAAATTAGGGTTTCCATGTTCTCAAGTTCTATGGCTTTTCAGGGAATTTACTATTTTTAGTAAATTCTATTTTTGGCAGTATGTAGTTATCAGTCTTCATGGTCTTCATTTTCAGTTGGAGCATTTGATGCTATTCAAGTCTGGCTTCTAATGGATTTATTTTGGTGAATTAAGGCATTAATGATTTCATTTGCAGTTGACTCCTTGGCCTAGGAGAACAACTTTAAGTTGTGTTTAAAAGAGGGACTTGGAAGGGGGACGTCTTCATGAGGTGTTATTATATTTTAATTTTTGTCTAATGCCTTGGGGAAAGTGGACGCCACTTTAAGGAGATACATTTTTAAATAAAGTGAAATTTGTTAGCTTGCAAAAAGGGATGCCATTTTGAAGGATTAATTGATTTTTGGAATTTGAAAAGACTCTTGTGTCTTTTGGTGTGCCCTCTCAAGAATTTGAAGTGTTTTATGAGCTTCTATAAAAGAAAGGTTTTGCTCTAGCTTTGGTATCTATTATGCTTTAATATTGTTATGCTGTCGAAATGGCAAGTGATATTTTGCTTTGAGGATGCTACCTCCTAGCCATTAACCAATTTCGTGTTTGAAATACAACACCTAGCTGGACTTTGCCGCTTCTCATCCAGACTAGCAGATTTGTGCTCAACAGTTGAAGTTTTGATGAAATTTCCAAATTTTTGAGTTGCTGGTTCACATACAGCTGAAAGTGAAAATTGAATGGAGCTCCTTGCATAAATTTATTTTGGTTCTGGGCATTTTTGCTAAGCAATTGCTGATCCTAGGCAACTCTCCTTGCAAAGTATGGGAATTTATTTTGAAGATTCTGATTTTTGGTGACCAAATTGCCCCTCAAGAAGGCTGTACCATTCATGGTGCGTTGGGAAGGGTGTAAGAAATAAATTCTGTCTTTTTGTTGCTGTTTCTTCATCTGATTTTGGACGCCTATCTGCCTACAGCACATTGGATTTTGTTTCACGCAAAACGGAGGTAATCTGATGTGGTTATGAGCATTTTATTGATTTCCCAGTTTGCTGATAAGAAATTCCAGAACTAAGATTTTTATATCAGATTGTATTAGATTTCTGTGTTGGCCTATTACTTCAGTTTGGGAGTGTTAAATCATTGTTGTAATTCATTCTCCTCTTCTTAGCCTCATTTCTCTATCATTGTAATACTTTTCTTTGCAGTCTTTTGAATTGTAAGGTTGTGATTTAGTAGTACTAATCCAACCCATATTATTGCTGCAACTACTTGTTTTATTTCTTATTAATTACCCCTGGACCGTTTAACGCCAGTGCGGAGAACGAACTTGTTATATCATTGTACCCACTCTCAAGTGGTGAATCCCCACTATTGAGTGGATGCCCGCCGCAACGGACGAATTAGATTGTTGTATTTTTCCATGCATTATCCGTACTGCTGTTCTAGTTTTAATTTAAATAATTACCACATGTCAGCACCCCGCCTCAGTGGGATCTTGCCTCCTGACATTATTTTGCCGCTTCAAGTTATTGTTTTTGTAATTTTCTCCTACTAGGTGACAACACCCTCCTCTTGGGATTGAGGTGTGTATTCCTTAAAAGGAGATCTTTTCAATTTGGATTTCTTAAATTGGAGCTAACGCTAATCAACAGCTAGTGGCCGCTTATAAGCAAAATCTTTCAAAAAAATTGTTAGTGATATTTCAACAAATTACAAACTCATGGCACAAATGATGCTCTCTCAAAGTTCTAAAACCCTAGATCCTCCCAAAGCATCTCCAAGAGAAGAGAGTAAATATACAATTAACCGGTCTATAGTTAATTCCATATCAAAGCCACCTAAGCCTATGTTCTTGCAAAAAAAGGAAAAAGTGTAAAAAGAACTTGAGGCCCCTCCTATAGAGGAGATTGACAAAAAAATTCAAGAAAAACATGGTAATACAGTTTCATTTGTGAGTTACTTGGACATCCTTGGAAAGAAAATTCCTAATGGAAAAACTCCAAATGACAACAAAAATGATAAACATAAGCTGCTGCAACAAAAGGTTCGTAAGCTAAATGCCCCTACATTTGATGGTAGCAATAAAAAAATTTCTCATGCCTGGTTACAGAAATTGAAAACTTATTTCACTCTTAGTCCTATGAAGGAGGAAGATGCCATACTATTTGCCACATTACATTTAGGGTGTCGCTTGTGATTTGTGGCACCATGAGTTGACCATGCAAGGACACAACTTGTGCAAACTTTCGATGATTCCAATCAAAGGATTCTAAGACCATTTTGAATAAAAAGAGAGACGAATATTTTAGAGAGCTTTTGAGAATCAGACAACAAAACTCAATGGAATCTTATGTTGAAGAATTTTAGCAAGTTGCAGTAACGGTACTAGACATTTTAGAAAAGATAATCACTTTTCTATTTGTTGAGGGTTTGTTTGAATGCCTCAAAGGTATTGTTAAGGCTTTTGCAACCTCTATTCTACAAGAAGCCATCAAAAGAGCTCTAATACTTGAACCATTTGTGCCAAAGAGCAGATTTCCATATCAATCCAAGGCACCTACCTTTGTAGCACAAAAAGGGAATTTTAAGAAAGGGGAATCGCATGCAGTTCTACAAAAGACCATCCCTCAACCATCTATCACAAAGAGGATAGATGACTCCACTAAAAATGAACTCAGGAGGAAGAAGCTTTGCTTTTCTTGCAAAGATCCATGGGAACCTTGTCATGGATGCCTTGGCAAAGGCCAACTCCATTACATTGAGGTAAAATCTCATGAAGTGTTAGATCCTAAAGAACCTAAGCCACAAATGGTTATGGAGCATTATGAATCTAAAAAGATGGAGGATGAAGGTAAAAATGGAGGCACCTCTTTCAAGAACACCTAGTTATCATTTTGTAATATCCCCAAATAGGATACTAAAAAGAAAAAATAATTTTCTGCAAACTAGGGCACAAAACTAATAACAATTTTTTTCACAAACTAGGGCATAAATCTGAATTTTATTTTGCATTAAAGTAGCTCCAACAAACTCAGAAATTCTGATCAAATTTAATAGAAATTTCTGAATATTACCATGCTAAAAAAAATGACATTTCAAACCCTTAAAACTGCCCAAGAATTTCCAAAATTACATATCAAATATTTCTTCAAATAAGAGAGCAGATTTCATACCAAACTATTGCAAATTCAGGTCAGAATATTTTCTAACGCTAGCTGTCCCTCCAAAAATGGTGTTGGGCGCTCAAAATGACTAGCTTTAAGTCTGAAATTGTTGCCCTTTAACAACCATCCTCAGAAAACCCAGAAGTGAATGATTTGCAATGGTGAATGCCTTCAGATCTGAATATCCAACGTTAATAAAATTGTAACTTTGTCCTCCAAACCTGATAAAATCTCGCAGCCCACAATAAACAATGTGCTAGGGTTTCACAAACCGAAGTTCTTCCACTGAAACACACTCTTTTGACTAGGGAGAGCCCATATGTCTCACCAAAACCAGGGATACTTAAGGGTTTCAATACTTAAGCCAAGTTGCAGCAGCAATCAGCAAAAAAATTCAGCACAATGCCTTCAATGAGCCCTTTAGGGTGTTATATAACAACTCATAACCATATGATTTAATCTCCACCCTCCATCTTAACATCTTTAATCCAAAGGCTCACATTAAAACCCTAAAAATATGTTCTTATCTTCTCCTAGAAGCTGGATGCCCCCTTTAGGCTGATTAGCACATGTTTTAAAGATGTCACTGAAGTACATAAAAAGGGGACAACTTAAGTCCCTTAGCTAGGCATCACTTTAAGTTGCCTAAAAAGACGTGCCCAACATAAAATAACGTAAGTTCACTTAAGTTGCATAAAAAAACGTGCACTCAACTTAAAATTAGAATTAAGAACATGCCAAGGACTTCATTTCTTACCCAATAATGCTCTACGTCCTCTTCCTCTTGGGTAAACCAAGGAAAGGACAGCCAATCTACTACTAATCATCTTGATTTGAATTGGGGACATTACACATCCATTCAAAGTCCAAGGAATTCTATTTGGACAATGGATCATAGTGCTTACTGATAGTGGGGCTACCCACAATTTCATTAATGAATGCTTGGTGATTAAGAGAAGACTTAAAGATGAGAATTTTGAAGGTTTCAATGTCATTGTTGCTGATGAATTCACCATTCTATTTAAAAAATAATTTTACAACTCAACATAGCCATGGGAGATCATAATGTATCTGATGATTTCTATGTTGTGAGTTTAGAAGAGATCGACATGGTTTTGGATGTACAATTATTGCATTTCCTTGGTGAGTTTTCACAGAACTATCAATCCATAGAGCTTAAGTTTAAATCTAAAAGGAAAGATGTAGTGCTTAAAGTTATTTCAAATGGAACACCACAAGTAGTCATAGCTAAAAGAATGGAGAGGAATTTTCGTAAAGAACAATTTGCATGGGCAGCAAGTTGTTTGGTGAAGCCTACAAATTCTTGATCTTTTTTGTAAAACTTTAATTTGACAAATAATTTTCACTTCCAAATCCTTACAGATCAAGTAAGAAGCATGTATCCACAAGCAAAGAGCATCGAAACAACAATAAAAATGAAATATAACAGCAATGTGACTTGGAGAAACCCAAAACAGGGAAAAAATCTAAAAGAGTGAGGTGTTGTTCCTCCTCAAGTTATTGTCTCATGAATTGTTATAATGGTTTCTTGTGTTGAACTAAGCCTCTAAGGACTTTCATTGCATAAAATAGCAATACTCCAACGCTATAGAAACTTTTCAATATTCTTGCATTTCCCAAATCTTAGCTACAATTCTCTAGGACTCACAGGTTGAAGCAACATAAGCCTCAACAATAACTTGCTTTGACACACAAAAGAATAACTTAAGTACAATCATCTCTCACTTGGAGGTTTTTTTTTTTTATGAATAGGCAGCTATCTATATTAAAAATAAAGATAAAGTTACATATTCACAAAAAAGGGCGGGTGGTAAAAAGGCACACCCCGAGAGTCACATGGGCCAAGCCCAAAAAAAGCAAAAACAAAGTCTCACTTGGGCCTAGCCCAGAAAACCAAACATATAAAATAAAAAACGGTCAGAGCAGTGCCAGCAAAGCTAGGAGGGTCTCTATCATCCATCTTTTTACCCCATACATCAATGGGCTCTGGAGTGACGATAGGAGGACCCCAACCATCGTCATCTTCTTTCTCTTTTTCTTCGTCTTTTTCTTCGCGCCTAGGCAAGATTGCCAAAGCCAGGCGCGGGAAGCACTTAGCAGTTAAAAAAATAGTTGAAACGAAAGCCCAATCATCTTTGTAACTAAAAGAAACCTCATGACACATTCCAAAGCCTCTAGACCTTGGACACCCTGTCTCTATCATGTTTGGCCTCGATCACCACCCATTTTGCCACTTAGTTTTACTAGTGACAAGTTTTGATTGTAGTCAAAGTAGTGATGTGTTCAAGCCCAATTGAACTTATCACTATTCCCTCTTTTGTTTGTTAGGCCTAGCCACTCTAAGTAGTCAAGGCATTAAGCTAATCTTCCACTCTAAGTGGTCACGGCATTAAGCTAATCTTCCTTTGTTTTCATTCGACAACCAACTTTTGAAACTTAATTTAGGTGTTGATTTGTAAGATAGAGCCTTCAAAGTTGTTTACCATAAAGGGTTAGCTTCAATGAGAAAAATTGAAGTGATCAAGTTAGCTAATTGAAGAAACTTAATTGATCCTAATTTAATTCATTGGGAGTTTCTAATTCTGATTCAATTTTTATTTTTGCTAGAAAAAATATTTTTGAAGTGCTTTATATTCCACTTCTTGAGACATGCCTTTACATGGCTAAGCTTTTTAGCCAAAAGGAACATTCTTGGAACCTTTAGACATGGCTAAGTTAGTTATGGTATCCCATCCCGCCATTGCTTCATTTGTTCCTTGAAACTTAAATCTTTGTAACACATTAATTCAAATTTAAAAGTACATTTCCGAGGGAGAGAATCTTCAATCATCAATCCTAAAATTGATAGAATCCTGCTTTCTATAATCCAATCCTTGTTTAGCCATGATGAAGACATTAGGAATCTGTCCAATCTATTTGCAATATAACTAAACTCAATCCTTCTATTAGTTCAAGTGAAGCTACTATTTTTGGGCTTGATAGCAATCAAACCCACATTCCTTATCAAGGAAAAAATTCAATTGTGATTGGGTGACCCAAGATACTCCATCTATTGTCTTTGGTAGAAATAATGGCATTGAAGTCACTACCAAGCAAAACTAGCTCATCTTGTAATTGGAGTAGTAGAAGGGTGAGTTCATATTGAACTCTCTTTTTAAGAAGATGTTCAATAGGGTCATAAATATTGAAGAGGAATAAAGCATTATTGGAAGAAAAACTTTTTACTTTGAAAAACTGCCAATTTGAGTTTGATCCCATCATGGTAGCCTCAATAAAAAGAGGGGACCAAAGGATTCCTATGCCTCTAGAGGTCCTAACTGCACCCACAAATTCCCCCTTCCAACGCTACTGTCATCAAAGAATTAGAGCTTTAGCTTCCTCATCACTTAACTTAGTTTCCTAGAACAACATAATATATGCCCTTTGCAAAGTCAATTATCACTTAATAAAGTGCTTTTGTTAGGGGATTCCTTGAAAAAGACTTTATGGTTGAGGGGGGAGTTCTACCCTTTGTGATCTAAGATTCAAGAACTTATCCATGCTTTTTTGTTTCCCTGACAAAACTGATTTATTGAACCTTTCCTTTCTTACTCTTTTGTCCCTTTTGCTTTTCACCCTATAATATTGCTTATTCTCTAATTTTTTAGATTAGTAAATGGTCAACACTTCTATTGAGAGCGGATCAATCTCATTTGAACTATTGGTCCCATTCATCCTTCTCTACCCCCTTTAGAGCTCTTACCAAGGGACTCGCTTCATTGTCCCACTAAAGGTAGGTCTATAGAACCTTCTTTAGGGGTCAAAGATTTCAGTTGATTTTGATAAGTGGGGCAATTTTTTGATTCCATGACAGCAAGTTTTATTTCTTGAAGCATTGAGGGAAGGGATTGTAATGCAAGATCCAAAGCACTAATAGCATCAAGAAATTGTTGTGGGGTTGAATTGCCCAAGTTCAGATAGTCTTGCAAAATAGGGAGGGAAGGAGTACTTGAGACTGCTCTTGAGGGACCTGAAGCCATTGCCATTAGGTTAGACTATCAAGCACTTGAGGCTTTTTTTGCCATTGTTGTGACCTATTTCACACATCGCCCCATTACAAATGGGGACCCCCAGTAGTTTCTTTTTTTAGGGTTTTTGTCTTTAGGTTGCAAAGAGTTTTGAAAAGTCATCTGAGCCAAGTAGAGAATCCAAGCCCAGAACAGTGCCTAGACGTCGTTAAAGTGCTCAGAAGGTCCAGAGGACGAGGAACGCCATTGCTTTGAGTCAATTCTGACACTTCCTACTTTTTAGGGATTCTACTTTTTTGCTTTTTGCTTTTTCTATTTTTGGCACTTTTGGACCAATTCGAGATTTACTATTTTTAGAAAATTTGCTTTTTGCTTTTTTCTATTTTTAGTAATTTATATTTTTAGAAAGTGCTAGGGTTCCACAGGTCATGGAGTCAACATTTTCATCTTCAAAATCAAGGTTTTGCACCTCCAAGAGTAAAAAGCAAGGAAAAATCATGAAAAGCAAGAGAGAAAATCACATGGCGAGGGTTTGTTCAGATGATCCAAAAGAAGACAAGAAATAGCAAGAAATTCACATGGCATGCCAACCTTCAAGCTCGCCCAAGATGGAAATGGAAAAGCAAGCTCCAAGTCCGTCATGCTCAATGTCAAGCACAAGCAAAGTCCGCCTTAGTGGAAAGGAAGCATGTCCAAGCATGAAAGTCCGCCCATGCATTTGTCCAATCCAGTGCAAAATTCGCCCCACCTTGAGAAGCTTGTCCAAGATGCTAAGAAGTCCACCCAGCACTAAGGAAGGCATGGCATGAAGTAGATGAAGTCTGCCTAGCCAAGAGGAGAAAAGAAAAACTCGAAATTTAACTAAGTATGGATACTTAGTGAAGAAATTTTCATGAGATTGGCTAAGTATTGGCAAAATATGGTTAAGTGTCAAAGGAGAGAAAATGGAAAGACAAGTCTAAAGTCCACCCAGCTCAAAGAAAGAATGGCAAACACATGAGAAAGTCCGCCCTAGGCAAAGAAAGAGAATGTCCAAACATTGATAAAGTCCGCCCATGAAGAAATGGCTAAGTAGTTGTGAAGTCCGCCCTATCCAAGGAAAAGTGATAATGGCATAAAGATGACCAAGTTAGCCATGGCATGGAGAGAAGTGAATTCTGACTTGGCATGGAGAGCCTAAAGCCAAACAAATTTCAAGAAAAATCCATGAATAAAATAAAATTTTGCCACAATTAAAAGGTTGGAAAATTGAATTTAACGCTTGGAATATTTTAATATTTTCCAACACTAAGAAATTTTTTTGAAATATTCGACACTTAGCCAAAATCTTCAAACTCAAAAGAAAAATCTAGAAGATTTCACAAGGGTGGCACCTAGGTAAGAAATAAGAAACTTTCTCTCATAGATTTTTAATGAGGATTGAGTTGCCATTTTGGAGAAAATAAAACAAGTCCGGGTTCGATGAATCTAAAAAAAAACATGAATTTGCTAAAATAATCAAACCTCTCAACTTTATAAAGAGTTCAGCTTGTCATTTTCAAATCATTCTTCTCCAAGTTCGATGGTGAAAGGTTCTAACTCTCTCAAAGATTGTGAAAGATAATTTCTTGAAGGAAGATTTTTGGAGAGAAAGTAAATTTTTGAAAGAAAATTCTTGGAGATTAAGTGTTTTTTCGAAGTAGAGAACAAAGAACGAAGTAAATTTCTGAGTTGGAGGACTGAATTTATACAGAATAGCATGCTTTTTATGAGTTGAAGCAGAGTTTTCAGAATTTGAGGCAGAATCACCGTCAAAAGTATATAATTTCGAAAGTTTAAAATCCAAATTTGACGGATTTCTTCATTTCTTCTGTCTTATTCACCCATCTTCGCAAAATTTTGCTAAATACTTAGCCAAATTATGTCATTTTCAGTCTGATTTTTTGCAGAATTTAACTTTTCAACAGGCTGAAAGTGAAAATTTCAAGCAAAGGTCCAAGAAAAATCAGAATTAAAATCTTAAAATTAATGTATTTTCATGCTTCTTGTAGGTTGATGACCACCCGAGGAGAACCTTCGAGGAAGGCGCAGATTAAGTTCGCTAGCAAAGGACTACAGCCAGAATCGAAAATCAACTCCAAGTGGAAAAATATCACGGACACCAACCTTGGACATGTGGACTTCAAAGAATTCAAGAAAAGGATGTACGGACAAGATGGACTCCTGCCAATAGCTATTGCTCGAAGAATGATGTGGAATGGCATTGCTCAAGCAGTAGGATTTCCTCCAGCTGTAGAGTGTGTTGAACTAATGGTAGAATGTGCCATACACTACAACCCACAAGAGAGGTAGATCATTGCGCCTGACGAAAGAATATTGACACATCTCGAAGAACTGGCTATTTAGGAAGCATTCGGCAAACCCAGTTACAACCGAACTTCATACAGAACCAAGGAAGATGCAAGAAGACTTTATGAAGATCGGATGGATCTTTGTGCAACCAACATCAACAAGACATGGTTGGTGAAGCCAAGGCCTTCTATTAAGAAGATGTCGAAGAAATTGCTCCAGACAGACTTCAAGGAAGATTATGGAGATATTATTTTGCTATTGAACAGAATAATGGGCAGCCCCCAAGGTGCACCATTCGAGACATGGATGTATTATTTCATTGACGAGATCACTTCAGGCGTCAAGATGTTCAATTGGTCACGAATGATCAGTGACAATCTCCATGAGCAGCTAATAAATTTAGAAAGGACTAAAATTTTTACATTTGTTCTTATGTTGTCTATCTTTTGGCAAGGACCTATAGATATACAGGATTGATCTACTGAGGCGTGGTGGGCAATGGAGAGAACGAGTTCAAGTCATATGATTGCTATCCCCAGTTGCAACTTTGCGAGAAGGCCCATTTCAGAAGAGCACATGATGCCTTCCTAATGTACATTACAAGAATATTGCAAGGAGGAACGCATCAAAGGCTAACCCATGAGGCTAAGAGCCTAATCAGCAAGTATGGATCTTGGTTCATCCAGTTTCCAAGATTCACTTACATAAGAGTTCAGGGATTCACAAGATGTCCTTACCAACTCTCGATCTATCCCACTAACAAGATGGTCTTGCTTGAGGTTCTGAGACAATTGGTAACATACCAAGGCCTCCAGAGAACAAAGTAGAAGGCAGTCGTCACCTTTTCGTTCTTCATTGGGAATATGCAAGAGTCTTGTCCGTCGGCACAGGCACCTGAAAGCGCCAGGTTAAAAATGCAATGGTACCCTTTCACATCTTACCGGTCTAGAGCTGACTTTGATCCTCACCACCACATTGGGACCGTGAATGGAAGGAAGCACAAACATAAGGTAGACCTGGAGGATTTTTGAGCGAATGTTGCAGATGAATATGATGTCAGGAAAAGACTATGGTCCAGACTGCCGGTGAACTTGATCAGGACAACTGAGCTCTTCCGTGTGCCAGATCAGCTTGAGGATGATGGAGAGTATATTCAGCTAGGCTTTGATGAGAGTCGGCCTCTTCCTCTTGTAAAATGGTCAGAACCTGAGCTTGCAGATTTGACCATCTTGATGAGGTCAGTCGTCAAGTATTCACAATAGTGGGCAAATCAGCAGATCCAAGAGCTACAGCGGAGGAATGTGACTCTGACTTAAAATCTAATGGGTGAAGCAGAATCCTATTCCTCAAATGTTGGTGCATCCCAGAGTGATGAGCCAACTGAGAGCACCAATTCGAGGAAAAGGAAGGAAATAGTTAATGACTCTACAAGAGCAAAAGGAAAGAAGACTGCAGATGAGGAACCTACCCGAAAGAAGCAAAGATCAAAGCCTCTTCATTCTGCCATGTTTGGGAATATGAATGAGATATTGGATATTGATGAGTCATTGGGTGACATAAGGACTCCTTCTCCCATTCATATCCAAACAGAGAATGATGAGCCCCCATCTCCCACGGGCATAGAAATATTGGAGTCTAAGAATGAAATGGATGTCCTAGATGGTGAATTTCAAGAGGGAATGATTTTCGCTCTTAAAGGGATTCAGGATATTCCATGTGTGTAGAATATTCAGGAAGAGGAAGGTATAGAGCAGCCTACTATTCCTGATTGGTTGAAGGAGAGATTGAAGATAAAAATACAAACAGACATTCTAGAGGAAGATGATACGGCCGATTTCTTGGCCAAGTTAGAAACAGTTGCTATAAAGAAGCCCGCCAAAATGTTTTCCACCATCCAGAGGGACAAAGCAAGCCATCGTACAGTACAAATTGTTGTACCGACAGTAGATAAGTCAAAGGAGGATATTGCTCCTCAAGAATACACCATCACCACTGTCAAATTGGGCCCAACCACAAAATGTCAAGAAGTAGAAGACTTAGACACCTACCACTTATCAAGGCTAATTGCGCTGAATGAAGTCTTGAGAGGGTGAAGGCTGATACTATTAGAGTTGAGAACTGGACGGTTGAAATTCGTAACAAGATTCTACTTGTGGCTGCAGATGCACTTGAGAGGGACATTGTTCGAGAAAACGACATGCAGCTTGAAAACTTGAAGCACAGAGTTCAAGAAATTTTCTTCGGCACCATTGGGTCAATCCTAAAACAAAATTTGACTAAGGCAGCCAACTTCTTGTCCATCTGGCATGCCTTCCAACAATAGGAGTCAGAGTGGGAGATTGCTTTCACTGAGTGTGCGGATGATTTGGACATACTGGAATACAAGGTCAACATGCTGCCACATGTCACATTGGAGGAGGTCAACACAATAGTGTCCAGATTCATTGAATACACTGCCACTCGGGAGGATAAGGATGCGCCCCCTCAAAGATAGCCCCTCGTGCCACTTGCTTTCCACCCATTGGTTGTTGATTGTTATTCTTGGAAACCCTAGTTAGGGTTGATTTGTTTTATTCTCTAACATTGATCTTGGATCGATCTCGGTCGTTTATTTCATTTCAAAAACTCTATATAAACGCTCATTCTCTCATTTCATTGTATGGAGAGAGTCTTATGAAATTGTTGTGTATTGCTACTTTGATAATAAAAGCTCATATTGCATGATTTGCTTTGAATCCTTTTGATTGTCAAGTGGTTGCATGGTTACATACCTCCCTTCAACATAGAATAGATTTAAAGTAGAATTTAGAGTGGATTTAGAAAAGAATTTGATTTGAATAAATGTTAGATGAATGAAAGATTGATAGTGTTGATAATGGTGAAATTAGTTTATACCTTTTTCAATTGAATGATTTTCAATTTGATGTGCAAGGTTAGTCTGAACTTTAAAATTGTTAAACTCGAATTCTATTACTTATGTTCATTGTTCAAATTGATGATGGTTTTGAGTAATAGGATATCATTCGTGAATCCCGTTGAAGATTGCACCATCTTTGTCTAGTTGTAGTCATCGTACTTGGCAAAGAAAGATGTAATGTCCCCTTCCTAGTCGGTTTGTTTTGCAATGGGGTTAGCCTATCATTTCGACCCTCATAGGCTAACAATTGTGGTTAGAGGGTCTTCTATTGCAGTTACCCAGTGATTAGGGACATTACTCCACATTCTGATTCAGGTTTGAGTCGTTGCAGATGTTCATAGAGTGATATTTTGGCACTTACTATTTATAGTAAGTCAAGCTATCAAGGCATACTATTTCTGGCAGGGCACCTGGTTCAGTTGGCATTCCCAGAATCGACCCAGTTTTGCAGTTGACTTAGCAAATTGGTGATCATTGTGTTGGGTGAAAATTATGTAATCAACTTTTCAACAGATTACACAACTAGGACTTCAGCCACAGCTATGTGAGATGTAATCTCTCCTCTTAGAAAGGGGAGGTGTCGTTCTTACTGCTTTCATAAACAAGTAAAACTAATCAAGTATTTACAACATGTACACTATGATTAATGGATTTGGGGTGTGTCACATTCATCCTTCTCTCTTTTTTCAAAGATGATGTTTTACAATGTTCCACGGTCGGTAGTTTTGATTCAGTACAACTTCAAACTAAAGACAAAGCAGTAATTCCAATATCTCTATCTTGATAAAGCAAAGCGTAGAGATACCGGCATGATAACAATAACAATAAAACGATAAAGGAAAGCTTACGAAGGCACAAAGTCGTTTCGTAACTTTCCAACAGTAGATCCTTGAGATATGTAACGAGTGTTATATTAGAAGCACAAAGTCTTCTCGATACATCAACAAAATAGTGCCACGAGTAGCGCGAACAAATGCAAGCACAAAGTCTTGCAGTTTACTCACCAAAGTAGTTCCACGAATAGCGCAAACAAATGCAAGCAAAAAGTCTTGCAGTTTACTCACAAAAGTAGTTCCACGAACAGCGCGAACAAATGCAAGCAAAAAGTCTTGCAGTTCATCCACCAAAGGTTACTCAAACATAAACTAAAATTCAAAGTAAAGAATGCAACACAAAGTTTACATAGATTTAGTTGAAGCCCTTAGATCTCACACAATAATCACCAGCAATCTTAATCAACTTCAAAGGACAATTGATCCAATGCAAAGTTTGGTATGCAACTTCCTTCTTTATTGATAAGATTCAGATTCACAAAGTTTCATACATTTGTTGCAAAAAGAGCAACACTTCGTTGCTAGAGATAAAAGATAAACAATACAATAGAAATCCCTCATATATATAGAGAAGAGGGATGAGCAAATCTAGGAAATCAAAGGAGTAAAATAATGAAAGTTAGGTGAGCTAATTAAGGAAAATCTCACCTAACTTTGACCAAAGTCAAAGTGTAATTTGTCTTCAAGAAATTACATTACGAGAAAGATATTTAAGATGTCAAAAACTATTTACAAGATGCATAAAGGGAAGCATCAAAATGTTCAACATCGGAGATCAAGAATCTTCATGGTTCCTTGCTTTGGACGCGAAGTCTTCATACTTCTTCTTGGTCTCCTGTATGAACACATCATCTGGGCTAACTGTGTAATCTACAAGGGAGTGAGCTCTTGTGATCGACCTTCTGGCAAATGAATGGATTTTCTTGCACCCACGAAGATGCATCTTGAGATTATCAAGTGTCAAACGTATATCACAAATGATATGTATTGAGGCTTTGGGAAAAATTGTCATCCTCAACTTACTGCATAACGGCTTTCTTTGTAGATCTAGGATAGTTCACTAGATCAGAAGATGTCACCTTTAGGATCACTTGACGAAATCTGGAGAGAAACTGCAAGGATGGTGAATCAATAGGCGTTAACAAAAAAAGAAGCATTGGGAAGCGTGAAGCGAGAAACAATGTTGAGCAAGCGTGAAACAAGCAACTAGGCACATAAAACAATGCAAGAGTGAAGAAACAATGTTCGGAGTGAAAAGGAAGTGATTTGGAAAAGTTTTAAGGCAAAACTACCAAAAGTGTAAGGGCGCTGATGCACTTGGGGAGATGACCTTAGGTGTAAGGGCGTTGAAAACCAACGCCCTTGCACTTAGTGTGAAAGTTTGCAAAAAGGTGTCACGGCGCTGATTTTCAGCGCCCTTACACTTAGTCTCTTGAAGATCTCATGTGGTAAGTGCAATGGCGAGGAAATTAAGCGCTTTGACATTTGAGTGGGAGAACGAGTTTCTTCAGTGCCATGAAACTTGTATGCTTCTTTGTAAAATGATGAAACCTCTTCAACATGGCGAAATGAAGTGGAGGAATGAACTAAAAGTCAATTAAAATCACTTAAAAAGTGATTTGGGAGTGTCATAAATGAACAAAAGTCGTGCAACTAATCAAGGCATAAAAAATGGCACAAAACTGGAAAAAGTGCAAAGCATTAAAAAAAGCCCAAGTCAAAAATTGGCTAAGTCTGGAAAAAGTGCAAAGGTGTTAAAAATCAGCGCCCAGCTCAAAAAATGACTAAGTCTGGAAGAAAAGTGGAAGGGCGCTAAAAATCAACGCCTTTGCACCAAAACACATTCACTTAAGTGTAGGGGCGCTGATTTTTAGCGCCCTTGCACTTTTGATACTTAATCATTTTTTCAAAAAAGGCTAGAGCGTTGTTTTTGACAACTACACTTTTTACAATTTTACTAAGTATCAACAGTGAGAGCTCGCGAAGGTACTCATTTCGAAGGTCTTCGCGAGGTGAACATAGGGGGATGCTCAAACTGACTATTTGAGGCTTTGGAACGCACTTCGAGGTGGATTGAAAATCACCTTGTTTTGCGTGCTTGAACTTCACGAACCTAGGAAACAAACAAGTTTCGTAGGGGGGTTATCCGTGGAACGAGCATTGCTAGATTCCATGATAACACATTGGAGCATTTAATGATAATTAATTAATTATTGATATGACTTTATAATAAAAGTGGGGCCATTTATATTTAACGAGTAATTAATACTCATGGAGAAGTACACCCACTTAAAGAATATTTTCCTAAGTCTTCAAAAGGGAAAACTAAATATCATTAAAACATAATAAAAGTGCTTTTTGGGAATCGAGCCTTTGAGAGGAGTATTTAATAGCTCAAAGACAAATCGAACTCATTACGATGATTATTCTAATTTGTCTTATTTCCTCTGAGAGCTTTAGAGTTTGTGAAGAAACAAGGGTTTCTGCAAATTTCGTGCAATTTCAGACTTTGAGGAACAATACCTCTTCAAAGTCAGGCATACTGAGGTTGTGGAAGATCAACTGAAGATTGCTGAATAGAGTGGCTTCATACAAGAGTCATATTTGTGCTTAAAAGTGAAGAACAAGCAAGGGTTTGAAGATAAATCATTGTCAGAAGGACAGGTTGATTCATGGCTGCATTGAATGTTGTTTAAGCATCACCTTTCAGGCCGTACAACCTACATTCATTGCTGGTTATCATTCCTCAGGCTGTACTATAGCTGCTACAGCCAGGCCGTACCATAATTAGCTGGGGCGTGTTCTCTTCTTGTCAAATCGCCTTCTTTTATGGTCTCAAACCTTTCTCTTGGGTGGCATCCAGATCATTGGAGGGTAATACAATTAATTCTAAGTGGGAGAAATCAATTTTCAAGGCTGGCCGTACAGTTTACATCTGCTGCAATTAATTTCCAGGTTACAATAAATTTAAATCTGCTCATTCATAGTTGGCTTTTTTATGCCTTTCGCCTGTAATTATCCATCTTAAATATTACAGTCATTTGCAGCTTCAATACATTTATTTTGCTTCAGTTATAGTTTATTTCCTTGCAATTCGATTTCCTAGCATTTTATTCAAAAACACCAAAAAATCACAAAAACCAGCAAAACACAAAACAACTTGCATTATTTTGTGATAGCTTGGGGTTGAGAG
>VDFB02213179.1:0-20667 GCA_007258455.2 Sequoia sempervirens | reverse complement strand
CCTTTCAAATTAGATCTTGAGTTTTTCATCTTCAATAAATGCATTTGTGTCACACCATAACACCATATACTAGTAGGGGGATATTAATTTTTCTGATATTGCTCCCCCTAAGCCACTACCTAGGTTTAATTTTTGATAAGATTATTTGCACTGGAGGATGACATAGATGAATTTGAAACTTCTAATTCTCCTTGCTTCTCAGATTCTCCTTCCTTTCTCTAGATATTTTACATTTCCTCCTTAACTTCCACTGGATCAATCTTAGTGATTGGTTCATATCTCTTTACTAGATAATCCTTTTTCACATTTTTTGCTTCAACAAACTTTGGAAAAGTGTTTGGGTTTGCTCCAAATATGACAAATAATATTATTCCATCCAAATTTTCCTCTATTCAATCTATATATGCATTGATAGCCTTGTGTCCAAATAAGTTACAGTGATAATAGTAACCTTTGAAGGGATAGAGACCATTTTTTTCAACATTTGAATTCTGCATTCTATAGCTTTGTGTTCAATTCTTTTGCATTTAAGACATTGACCGAAGAATGATAAAGCATTTTGACTCATTCTATCATTCCATTTTATTCTATTTCTATAATATTTTTCCCTATGTCCAAATCTATTGCAAGAATAAAAAATACCATTAAAAGATGAGTACCTCTGAGCATTAGGTTATTTGATGGGAGTCCTTTTGATATTGCTTCTTTGATTCTTGATCTGTCTACCATTACCTTGAGTCTTCCTTTGATTGTCAACCTTGTTAGAGGATTGAATTTCTTTTGAAATTTGTCCTTCTTCAAGTCCCAAACCACTTTTATCCTTAGAGGGTTTTTGTCCTACAACCAGTTCATCCAACATTGTAGAACTTGTTTTGAATTTGTCCTCATAAGCTCTTGCTTTCTCTAGATCCAATCTTAAAGTTACCACTTCTTGTTCAATATTTATACATTCATCATTTTTCTCTTATTTTTAGCTTTTTGACAGTCCTCAATTCTCCTCTTTTCTTCTACTTTTTCTTTCAGTCCGGCGATATCCTCATTTGCTTTCTTCAATTGATCATCAACTTCTCTATGTCTTTCTTTGAATTTCTTGATTTGTTCTCTCCATTTCTTGATGCACTCATTTGCTTCCTTGAGGATTTCCTTCAAATCTTTGTTTTCTTCTTTAGTTTTATCAAGATCTTCAAGAGTAGTTTCAAGCTCACTATTATTATCTAGGATACAATCTTATTCAATATGTTCAGCAGGAATCTCTTTCGGAGGAATGGAAAATCTCTTATCTACCATTTGTTCAAATTTCAAGACCTTCCTCAAGTTGTTAGACGTCTTGAACGGGGATCTGATACCAATTTTTGAACACCTTGAATACTGAGAGGGGATGGGGGGTAAATCAGTATTCCATTAAATTTTTTACATAATATCCATCCAAGAAATAACACAACTCTAACTGGAATAACAAGTGAAAGCATGAAATCAACACAAGATCACAACACACATGAACACCAGTATTTTTACGTGGAAAAACCAAAATGGGAAAAAATACGGTGGGGTTAACTCACAATATAATATATCCAAATATAGAATATTACAAAGGATCACTTCCTTAAGTAAATTAAAAAACAAAATATGGCTCACTACTAAGATGAGAACTGGGATAGAATACACCTTCATGTATTGGATTTTAGTTCCAATGAAGCACCAAATACAAAACACTTCACTGTATAGTGTACTCAACAATTCCATCTGCTCATTCATATAACTTTGCACATTTGAACATTACAAAAATCCATACATAATCTCTCTAACTTTCACCACTTCATCATTTCACTCTATGTCACATTCTATTCATTCATTGTGTATTCTCAAAAATGTCTTTCATATATATACCATATACATTTGCATAACACTAATTAGGTCGACCTAATTAGAGTAGTTCTATTTCAAATCAAAACTAACTCTATCAATATTATCCTTGAAACATATTCATCTCCGCAACCAACACAAGCATGTAATATATGATATCGGTCAAATCAAACCTAAGATATACCCCTTTAGCATTCACAACACATATTTATTCTTCTTAACAAAAATTCATAATTAGGTCAGCCAAAGGTAGACCTAAAACATTAAAGACTTCAAACGTATATGCAATTTGCCAAACGTGTAACTCCAAAACTTGTTAACACATTAAATTCTCCTTTAGACAACATCAAATAACTTATCTTCAACTTTGCAAGATAAAATAATTAGTCATGAGAAAATGTAGAATCTCCCACATCAATACACTATACAAAAACTTATTGTAATCCTTAGAACATTGTTACTTATATCTTTTGTATGCATTCGTATATCATCATAAAAAAATTGAAGTAAGATGAATCTCACAGCCAAAAATATATATGCAAAATTATGTAGTGATATCTTTCTTTGTGGTATAATGCGAACCAAAAAACTAATGCATTGAACCAGTGTATAAATAGAACACAGTGTACCAACCTTCTGCTAACTATATCTTTCCAATCGCATGACCAAGCCAATTGAAATCTTGTCCATAGATACAAATGATGTCAAGATAGAACATTGTATCAACTTGTGAATGAATCTTACAAGATGAGATGATCCAAAAAAAAAAGCCGAATCAACAAACTTTCGGTACCGGATTAGCATAGCCTGAACCATTATTACTAGAGCAACTATAAAAGTAATATGAGTAAGATATGCTGATGTTAATGCTGACATCAATGACAATCTTCCAATTTCCAATAAAGGTGAGGTGGAATTGCATGAAAATTAATAATTAATGAAATTAATTAATTACTAATGGCATGTGCAAAATGGATTAAATAAATAAAATAAGTAATTTTATTTATTTTGGAGAATGGATAATGTTGAGAAAATAATAGATAAATTAAATAATTAAAATAATTATTAATTTAGGAAATGGATAATGGACAATTAATTTTTATTTTATTTTTATTTTAGATTATGTGAATTGGGTAGCACGACCCCTTATAAATTGTAGCACTTGGTAAAATTTTAACGCGGACTCTGTGAGTGTTGGCACGACATGCCCCTCCGGGTACCACACAAGGGTGGGGGGAGACTAGACCGTGACCAACCTCCGCAATACACAGAAAAGATTTAGCCAACCAAGCTAGGGCCCCAACCCATAATGGACAATTAATGAATAATAATAATTTATTTAATTAATTTTGGAGAAGAATAGGGATGATTAGTGAGTTAGTTAAATAATATATTTATTTAATTAATCAAGGAAGAATAATAATGTGAATTAATTAAATAATACAAAATTATTTAATTAATAGTGGAATGCAAAATTAATAATAATTAAATATTTAAAAATTATTTAATTATAGGAGATGATATAAGATTAATTAAATAATAAAATTATTTAATTAAAATTGGAAGAATAATTAATGCAATGTGATGTTGGGAAATGCTAGTTGAATTTTAAGTGTCTACATTTTGCCCCTCTTTGAGACAATGCATTTTTATACTGTTGTTTCAAAGAAAGCGGATGATTTTTTATGACATGCCTTGATCTACCCTGATGAATGAAATGAAGTTGGTATACCCCCTTGGGAATTTGACAAAAAAAATTTACTAATTTTTTTCGAGAAAGTCACAAAAAATTATTAAAATAAATGAAATAGATGGTAAATGATGAGAAATGGGGAAATTAATAAAATAATGTGAAGCTATGTGATGGGGGCCAATGCAAATGATAAAAATGAGGGAGGGAAATGGAGGGAAAGTTAAAATGGAAAAATAGGGTTAGGTGGGGTATAAAAGATGAGTGGAATTCACTTTTTCCTCATTTTCACTCTTTGCTTTTGTTAATTTGGAGCTCTAGTTTTTGTGTGAGATGGAAGATGGTTAGAGTTCCTAAGGTTGATCATCACGTGGACTTGGTGTGATCGTTTGGATGAAGGGATGACACACCAATAGAGGTAGGTTTTTCTTACTTTCCTTTTCAATTACATGATTTTATTGATGGGTTTTGCAAGGGTTAGCTAGGGTTTTTGGAAATTTGTGCAAACCCTAGGTGTGCGCAAATGCTGGCTAGATGCATGCAATTTCCAAGGGAATTACATAATTGTTGTAGAGTATAACAATTGGAAATGTTTTGTGTAATGTTATGGCATAATTGATGTAAACCTAGGTACATTTGAATAAGGGTTAGGCATATTTGATTGTGATTTAGGTGTATTTCCAATGTGATGGGCACAAATGTTGATAAAATGGTGCAAATGCTATCATCAAGGGTGCAAATGAGTTTTAATATGACACATTTGATGAAATGCAAGACACACATGAGTGTCTTTTAGGCACATATGATAAAATTGAGGCTGCATATGTTAATTTAGGGTGTATTTTCTTGCTGAAAGGTCACAAATGCCCACTAAAAGGGTGCATATACACAAAAAATGGTGTAATTGACTATAAAATGGTGCATGTGCACAAAAAATGGTGCAATTGACTATAAAATGGTGCATATGCACAAAAAAATGGTACAATTGAATATAGAATGACACAAATGAAATCTAAATGGGTGCAAATGCACATAAGAATAACACATATATGCTCATTTGGTGGATGCAACTTCCTGGTGAAATGGTCATTACGTTTTTTAAGGGAATGACATTGAATGAGGTTAGTTAAGTGGATATGTATGTTGATCTAGGGAGGGTGAAATAAATGGAGATGGGTAGGTTGAATAAGTGTGTCAGATGAATAGGTTGAATAGGTAAGTTAAAATTGAAGGGAGGGGTAAAAGCGTATATGCATATAGGTAGGTTAAAGGGTCAATTTATAGGTGAATGGTTAGGATGGGATGAGAAATAAGCTAGTGAACATGATGTCAATGTGTATGAAAACAACTCATGGAAGTAATGGTTTATTAAATGGATATTAGATGAAATTGAATTAAAAATGCATATTTGTGTATAGGTGGTGTGGATTGTCAGATGGTTAAGGATCAAGGAAGGGGAAATGAGGGTTTTATATGGTATGATGCATATCTAGGTTAAGGTTAAAAATGGTGCATAGGTGGGGGGAATGCAAGTGATAGGAATTAGTAATAACCCATTTGTCTTTTTGTGTGGGTGAGATGTTTTATTATCCTAAGAGCAACATCTAGATACACTTGATTGAGATGGCACCTTCCAAAGGATGAGCGAGCAATATTAGGTAAATTTGGAATAAGTTGTTGTAAGTATCAATCAAGTGGGTGAAATGTGTGAGGTGATTAATACATAAAATTAGTATAATAATGAGGTATATGATATCATAATTTGTTATAGCCAAATAGATAAGAAAGAAGAGTGTGCACTTTTGATTAGTCAAATAGATTGGCTCTTGAAAATGATTGTATATAGTGTGCACATGTTTATGATGTAAAGTGTGAATAAGAAACTAGTTTATTTTTTGATGTATTTCCCTCATTTGTCCCTATTATTAATAGTCAAGGTACTGCTATTTGTTTGCATAAGAATGAATTGAATGTGACTAAATTTAGTGATAAATTTGTTAAGACAAGTATTGGTGTACTCAATAATTTTTAGTATGAAGACCTTTCCCTTGATGGTTGCAAAGACAGTGATCATGCACACGCATATGAGAACATATTTCTCGAATGCAAGAATTTTTTCTTCTTCATGCAGATTGTGTTTCTCGCCACATTCTTCTAATAATCATCCATAGCTTTAGACATATCTTTACCAGGGGCCCCAACCTACACTTTGGTCTTGTTACACATTCTAGCACCAAGCCCACCCACATTAACCTCACTAATAAAAACACTCTACACCCCAACAACTCTATCAACAAAATCCTCTACCCCCATTTTCCTACCACTAGCACCAACACCCTCACCAAGATCCATCTCCTTGCATTTCTTGGCCAAATAAATAGGAGTAGAGATTCCCATAGACTCATAATTCACAACAGATTTAGTCCCCTCCCCACCCTTCACTAGATTCACACTAATCCTTTCCCACTAGTCTTATAGGGTCAATATTCTTTCTTCAAACGCTTGCTTCATCTTCAAATTTTCCTCAGCATCAGTCTTCAGAGACTCAAATAGTTTGTCAACTTGATTCTGAACTAAGGAATCAATCACTTCACTCACTACCCCCTTACCCTAACATTGGTAATATTGAGTTCGTGAAACACCCATTTAAATAATTTAATCAAAGACAAGGATCCCTCCTTAGCCATGTCTAAAACATTGGACACATCCTCATGGTCAAAGTTAAAAATATCCTTACCCACAACATCATCCTCCTAGGAGGAACTCACCTTGTCCGGACTAATAGAACCATCCTTACCTTTACCTTCAACCATTGACATTTGCATTTTATGGATTGAGTTGGAAATTTCCTCAGCAATAGACCTTCTTTTATTTTGCATCTCCATGTCCACACCCAAAGAGTCCAATGTGCCCAACCCACCATTCAACTTCACATGAGAAGAAACTTGTATCTCCACCATTTGGCTAGCTGACCTAGTCACCATTTTCTTATTGATAGCTACCTTCCTTCAAAACTTGCTTCCTTTTGGTTCCAAAAATAGGGGACAATGAATCACCAACAATATTAATCCTATCCTTGAGGATAGTAGAAGGGGTAGCAGGCTTAACTTTCCTTAGCATGTACGTAGCCTTATACTCACTACAAGCCTCATTGTCCTTCTGGATAGGACCTAAGACTCCTTTATCAGACTTAACCACATCAGGAGATTGTGAGATTACTTCCATGGAATCTTGAAAGTCTAATACATAATATGTGTCCTCCATTTCAGACTCCATAACTTTTTCCTTCTTCTTCCCTTTCATAGAGATTGGCTCATCTTTAGAAGCAGTTTCATAATCAATAGCCAACTCATTTTGCTTACCCTTAGGAGTGATATCCGATGACTTAGAGACCTCAAAGGATTTAGCATAATCCAAGATTAGAAAAATAAGGCCAACATGTAGCATTTTCCGGTCAAGTTTCTATTGTTGTAGATAATTGTGTGCTTGAATTTGAATATTTTATGCGGGTCCATCATATGAGTGCATAATATTGAGTAGCAACACATATTCCAAATTGAAGACCAACATGTTGAAGCTTCACTTGAAGGCGTGGTAGATCTTGAATTTTTCAGATTGACTTGTAGGAGGATTTTTTGTAAATATTAGCAATATAGCTACACACTTTTCTTTGCAATGTGAATGGAAGGAATTTTAATTTTCCTTGATTAACATAAGGACATCATTAGTCTTGAAAAAAATGTATCCATGAATGGATTTTAATTTCTTTGATGTGTTTCAATTCTTTTGATGTCCTAGTTTTTATATTTTTACCCATTGTACTATAGACATGCATAATGCACTATGGAATAGGTTTTGTACCTATTATTTATGGTTTCTTTTAGTGGTAAATTTGATGATTAAGTGGATCTTCACATCTTGAATAATTTTTACAATTTGATATGTGTAGGAAAGACACTTCACTTATTACAATTGGGTGGTGAGTACAATTGTGGCTTGAGGGATAATAGCTCCTTCAATAGGCTTGTCTTAAATAGAGATAAATGAATGCAACACATTAACCATGACCATAATGGATTTTCTTGCAAGGTTTGACCCACAATTAGATTGTAATTTATATTTGTAGCCATATCTTCCAACTCTTTGTGCCTCCATGTCATTGGTTGTCTATTATTTTTCTTTGTACATATATTATCTTTGTTTTATGTTGTGTCTTATCATGTAAGTATTATGTTGTGTTTCTTTGTGTAGTCATGACCCTATTTGATCATGATGAAGCATGTTTGTTTCAATAACCTTTTGGTCCCTTATTTTTGTTTTCTTACAGGGATATTTGGATTGTTTTTATGCCTACAAAAGACACACATCCCCAACTAGAGCCACTATTGGGACTCAAAAAAAATCTCAAACTAACTATACCAAATGTTGTTTGAGTCTCATCTCTCTTGTGCAATTAGGGATCATTTTTTCCATCATATAATTACCAATATAAGAAATATTTGTATGAGTCCCCATTTATAAATTTTACATAAGTGTTGTAATTTTCATCCCCTATGTTCCTATCATGTACTAGAAGTTTTAAAGGTCTAAAAAATAATAATTTTGGAGGTTTTATGTTAAATTTTTTAATGATTGTGTTGAATGCTATATTTTAAAAGTTTTCTTTCCTAACATACCTTTAGATTTTCCCTCCCTAATATGTGTTTCTTTCTAAATATTCCCTGTTCCTTTGTCCCTATTAGGATATGAAACTTTCTCATGCTATAAAATATTTCAGTTGTTCTCCTCTTTTGTCCCCTTTCCCCATTGGATCTTCAAATTTTTCCTTCCCAACATCCCCTTCATACATTTACATTTTCCCTTTCCTTTGTTAGTATTTTAGATTTCTCTTGCCTACATGCTTTCCCTATGAACCCTGACTTCCCAATCCTTCAAACTAAGTTACTTTTTAGAGCTAGAGTTTAAGTCATCCCTCTACTTGTGTATCTATTCCTTGGTATCCCTAATCCTTAAGTTCCACATTTTCCTTCTATATATTTTTATCAAAGTCAAAGATGCAATGATATCACCAAAATAGTGCAAGGTATGAAGTTTCCATGATCCTAGATCCTTGACACTTTTCACTATGTTAATTTATTGGGATCATGGGTTCAAACATGTCCTTGTTTGGGTAACTCATAAGAGATATTCATAACTCTTAATCCCTGATGTATCACATTGTATTAATTTGTTGGGCTCATGAGTTGAAACTGTATACACCTAAAAATGGTCTGGATAATCTAATTAATTAAATATGATTTATTTGATTAATTAACCTTTATTTCTTCTACTATTAAATAAATAGAAATATTTATTTATATAGTTCATTTCTTCTAATTCTTCTATTATTTCATCTTAATTAAATAAACAAGTTCACATACTTTGTTTCATTCAATTATTCATTTCTTCCATTTTAATTTAATAAATACACTTCTATAGTTTTTTTTATTAAATTTAATATCTTATTTATTTCTAAAATTTGAATAAATCCAAATACTCAAATTAAAATCATATTCTACAACTAAAAAATATTTCACCTACCAAATTAGATATGAAATGTCTAATTTAATTTATCTCAACCTTGATGGGAAAATTTGGAGACAAACTTGCAGACAATCCTCTTCAATCTTTCTCCAATGATTCTTCCAATCTTCTGGCAGAGTGTTTTTGTGGGGAGGAACCATCTCCATGATCAGCTCAGGATTCTTCATCTCTCACCATTCAATCCTCTAGATCAAATCCAGACCTTTGTTGTGCTGCCCCTTCACAAATGTACTTCCGTGAATCTATAAATATAGCCTTCTAAAGTAGGAAAATGATCCAAAATTTGTGCAAACTTACTTTGTAGGAACACGAATTGAACAATCGAGCATCTTAGCAATAACATTATCATTTAGCAATAGCAATCATAAATTTTTAGAATGAATATCATGGCTGCATCATAGTTCACTATAGCTTCATTTATCAAGTTTCATGTCAATTTACATTACAATAGTTTCATCATTATCATTTAGAAATCATCATATAGGATTAGATTATTGCATTTAGAACCATCTCATTCTCTAGATTGCCATTTTAACAGTCACAATGCTTGCAAAATATGAGAGCCCCATGACTTAATAAATCTTTGGAGATAGAGAACAATACGACACTTTTAGTAGATTCTTGCTTTAAATTAGTTTAAATATTGTTGAATATTTGATATAATGTCTTATTAAGAAGTGCTTTTTATTATTTTACTCATTACTTATTCCACACTTACATTTTGGCACCCACCGTGGGGCCTCTAACCCCATGTTTTAACAATTTTTTTGAAAATTTTCCATGTAGGCTTCTGGCGTGTTTCTTTTAGCACGATCGAGAGATTTTACAACACATATACCAGATAATTTAGCACATTCGACAACTATTTTAGTGCATCAACCAAAAAATCCTAGCACAATTGACTGTCCCTTATTCAACTCTATTTAGTGCATATGATCAATTCTTTAGCACATATGATTAATTCTGCAATGCATCAAATTGATCATGCAGTGCATTTGATCAATTGTGTGGCGCATCTAACCTTTGTTATAGTGCATTTGTAAATTATTGTCTGGATCCGATGCAACCACAACCAGTAATTTCACTGTTTCTTTTGGATTAAAAAAAACCAATCCTAGGGTATTCATTTGGATTAAAATACACCAATCCTAGGGTAGTCATCATACATTTCTATCTTGGTTAAAATTAACATATCTTTTGTGAAGCAATATCTTCATGTAGAATAGCAAATTGTCATTTGGGATTTAAAATTGAAGATAGGCCTATGCTCTCCCCTTTACTCGGTGATCAAAATTCCATACTCATCTTTTAAATTCATGCACTTTATGCTTTGTTAAATCCTTAGAAGGCCTATTGTAGTGGGAAAAATTACTCACCGTACAAAAATGACCTAAGTGGGAACAACCAAAGCTAGTTTTTTCAACCCACTATAATCAAAAGTGAATTTGGGGAAACCCACAATTCAATGGAAGTGTGAAAGATAACCATCCCCAAAATATTTGTTCTAAAGATTAGGAGGGCCTCTGAGGGAGTTTATCATTTTCCGCTCTGAATGGATACCCTATCTACAAACCCTAGTGTAGTATCCAACTTGTCAGTTTTCGAACATTGTAATACTCATGGTGCAAGGGGAGGGAATAATCTACCCCCAAGACACTCACCATATAATTTCCAAGGACTGTTTGTTCAAGGGATCAAGAAATATAACTTTGAGTACGTGCCTAGAAAAGAAAAAAACATAGGCGCCCTCTAGGGGGTGACACTGTTGTGTGAGTCGAAACAATTTTAAGATGTGGGATGTTGAGTATTATGATGAAATTTTTGACTTTAAGAGTGAGTTTGCTTGAAGTGTATTATTTGTCAAAAAAAACCAGTGGAAATCAAGAAGGATTATGTTTGATTCTTGAACATACACTTATTGTATAGATTCTAGAACTTAAAAAACTGTTTTAAAATTGCTTGTTGTGTTTTCAAAATCATTAATTTAGATAAAGATCATCTAGAAAAACATAAAAAGTTTGACAAGTCAACCTATGAAAACTTATGATTAGGGATTGGAAATAAACAACATTTGTCAAGAAATCCCTTGCAAAAAGAGTCAAGAAACCAAAGAAGCAACTTAGCTATAATTTTATTTTGAAAATGAGACACTTCTTATATCAAAGTAGAAAAATCTTACTTGAACATCAAAATTTTATCCATAGGTTTCACGACTTTGCTAGAGGATAGATTGATGATTTTTCCTTAGAGCCTTTATATTCACTAGCTTATTTCCAACAAAGACCTCTCTCACAAAAGCATAATCATAATCAACCCATTCATCAGTCTTTCATCCCACAACCAACAATAGAATATTCCAACAACCCAAATCAATTCTTACAATGGAGGAAAAACTTAGAAACATTAGGCTTTTCATCAAAATTAGAGATTTACTAGCAAAGATACCTTGTCAGAATACCCCAAAAATTCATAAAACTACATCAGTACCTTTAATGAGAAAAACTAGACAACACTAATAGCGCATATACAGTCTTTTTTGGCACATACACCCTATTTTTTAGTGCAGCTGCTAATCAAATAGTGCATTCAAAGTCTGCTGCAACACATCTGACAAATCCTATAGCACATTTGCAGTTTGTCACTAAAACTCACCAGTGTCAAAAATCACCAATATCTTGGCACATCCACAGTCTATTTTGGTGCATATACCCTATCTGACAGTGTATTTACCATATCTTTTAGTGCATACACATTTTGTTTTAGCGCATCTACCCTTTGTAATAGCGCATCCACAAAACCAAAAAATAGAGACCTATTGGAAACTCCTCTCACATTGTTGACATCAGAAATCAGATTTTTATCAAAATGAAAACGTTTTCACATTCCAAATAGTGTCTTAAACCTAAAACAAATAGAATCATACAAGTCAAAATTCTTTCAAGTTAAACCTAGATTTTGCAACTTTAAAGTGTCTAAATATAAAATACAAATCTTGGTTATTAAGTTAAGTTTCATCATCAGGATTTTATCATCCGACTATCATGAAACAAAACAAAATAATCATATTTTTTAACTTGGTCTCATGAATAGGATATATCATTCTATTTTGCTTTGTTAAGATCCAATTGGCACTCATCCAAACACAAAATATTAAAGTTTAGTGAGAAAAAAAAACACTTGGATGCCAATTTTGACAATGTTACAAAGACAAAAACTTAGGGAAAAGGAAATTGAAACATCAAATATCATGGCTGAAGAAAATCCCTTTCACAGAGTCCACCAAAATGATGGAAATGAAATAACCCAATAGGATATCCAAATGACACAACAAGATCCAAATTTTGAAAAATTCATGGAAAAGGTTTTTGAACAAGATATGGAAAAATACCTTTTAATGCTAGCTAAACTAGGTGCCAAATTTCCAAAATACTGTGAAATAAATCAACTAAAGGAAACACCTAAAGCAACTAAAACTAAATCACACAACTCACAAAACACAGATCAAGTGGTTTCCCTAAAAAATTAAATGCAAAACTTTCAACAACTCCAAGATATGTAAAAGGGAACCATGAAGAGGTACTCATTACAAGACATTCGTCCTTATCCTTTTGATCCAAGTGTGGACATGATAAAATTTCCTAGACATTGTGAATTCCCAAAATACGACAAATACAATGGTAAAATAGATCCAATTGATCATGTGAGGGAATTTAGAACCATGAGTATAGAATTTTCACAAGAAGACAATTACCTAATGAGGTTATTTCCAAGGAGCTTAAGAGGTCAATGTATGAAATGGTTTTCTAAACTACAACCAGGAATCCGATCTTTTGAAGAACTAGTCAATAGGTTTATCTCACAATTTTCCTTCAATATTCAACATGAGGTAACAATAAAAGACCTTTACAACATGAAACAAAAGAAAGGTGAAACATTCCTCTCATTTCTACAATGATGGAAAAGGTTGTTTGCTAGATATCCTCATTCTATACCTAAAGAAGAAAAGATGGAACTATTCATTGACAACCTGATTGATGACATGAGCTATAGGCTTGAACTACAATTTCCACCTACATTTGAGAAAGTAATTGAAAATGGGCTCAAGATTGAGGAAGACTTAGTCAAAAGAGGACTAATAAAACATTACAATGGAGGATCAAACAATACAAATTCCTCAAATCACTATGGCAACAATGATAAACCTAAGTTTTGGAAAAATAATAGAAATACTGGAAACAATGATGCTACAAATGACACACAAAATGTGAAACCAATATTTAATTTGATGACAAATACTACAAAGAACAATAGAAAAAATGACCAAAACATCAATTAGAATGTTAGTCAAAACAAAAATCCAAACAATGGAGAATCTAAGGCACAATCATATCCAAGATCATCAAATCGATGAAGATTCACACCATTGGGACAAACACTAGAATCAACAATGCGAGAAATTATTTCAAATGAACTTATCACCTTACCTGAAGCAAGAAATTGGGAACCAAAAGTAAAACCATCTTGGTGGAATGATGCTAACTACTGTAACTTTCATAAAAACAAAGGAAATAAGACAAATGATTGTATGCAGTTGAAACATCTAGTACAAGATTTGATTGACAACAAGAAAGTATTTTTGAAGCACCTCAAACAAAGAATAATCATGGTGCATTTAAAAATCCTTTACCAAATTATGAAAAGGGAGAATCTTCTTCTGCAAATAGTAAAGGTAAAAATGTAAACTACATTTATGACAACACTATTCATTGTATCTCTACAATTGAGAATAATGAGATCATGAAAATCAAACTAATAAAATTGATGACATCATACCCATAGATCTGATCCCAAACATGGATACACCAAACAATTAGATCAATATCATAAAAATCAGGGAAAAACAAGAATATCAACCAGTCAACATAACAAGGGGTCAATCCAAGGTGATATTGAAAGGAGTTTCATCTAAAACCATTTCTACCCCTTCAAATCAATACAACATAGTCGATCAATTGCAGCAAATACCAACCCAAATATCAATTTTGGAACTCCTTAAAATCTCACCATCTCATTAGGAGGTTTTGGAACAAGCTCTTGTGGCCACAACAATACCCAATAATCTAGAAGTTTGTCAATTCCAGGCTATGGTGGGACACTTAACTATGCCTCACTATCTATCATTTTCTGAACAAGATGATTTGTGACTTACTCATCCACACAATTCCACCCTTCATATTGAAGTCTTACTCCACAAACACCGAGTAAAATGTGTCTTAATAGATGGTGGAGCTGGTTTAAACATTTGCACTTTGAAATTGATCTGTGCACTAGGTTATTCTGATACTGCTATTGATTCCAGAAGGAAGATCACAATAAAAACCTATGATGAAGAAGAGAGACCCTCCAAGGGATTTATTGTATTGCCTATTCAAATGGGACCAATTTTGAAAAATATTATTTTCCAAGTATTAGACAAAGAGCTCACTTATAACATACTCTTGGGGCGTCCCTAGATTCATGGAATGTAAGAAGTACCTTCAACTTATCATCAGTGTTTAAAGTTTTTGGTCAATGGACAAGAAGTCACTATTTTAGTTGATTACAATTGTCCTCAAACTTGTAACAAGATTAAAACAACTCAAGACACTTTGGTGCCCCATAATAGAGAAGAAAACATTTCTAGTTCATCTAGTGGTGAATAGAAACTAAATTTTATATCCAAATGGGTTGAGAAAAAGGACCAGTCAAAGGAAATAAGTGTTGTTGACTCCACTTCATAAAATAGTGAAGATCCAATAGATTCTCTATCACAACAATTCAAAGAAAAGATCCAGTTAAAAGACAAGGGCTTGGGAGAGTATTCCATTGAGCAATATTTATGTTTTTCACAATTGCTTCCATCTCCAAAGACACACAGACAACCATAAAAAAATATCACAATAATCATCATAACCTACCATGGTTTTGGATGAAAGGTTTGTTAAAGAAGACACTCTAGAAGATGAATCAGAAGACAAGGCCATCCTCAATTGGCTCTACAAATGTGAAGAAGTGTCAACATTGGAAAATATAAGCATAAAGATAGATTAGTATGGAAAAGGAAAAGATATCTTAGAGAAAATGGGGTATGAATGACAAGGACCTATTGGAAAAAGAAAAGAAGGAATTTTCAAACCAATTCAACCTCTCACACTTTAGTCAAAAGACATAACAGGACTGGGTTACACATGAGAAGCAAAGGAAGAAAACACTCATAGAGTTGTTGAAAGGATCATTCAAATGTAGGATAGCTTTAAGATAGATTCTAATAAGTATGAGTGGGATTAGTTATTAGAAACATCATACAAGGACATACCAATTGATGTCATAAAAGAGTATTCACCCACATGTGAGGAGGGAAAAAACTCAAGGACTGGACCCCTTGTATTTGGATCACAAAATATTGATGACTCAAGTGAGGATGAATAGGTATCGAGTGAGATATATGACTTGGAGGAAAGTAATATCATAGACCTTGACATTACCACTGAAAATTTTGACAACATTTCTATCAAAACCTTTACTGTTGTTGACCTTAACCAATCCGATGACTTTTTACCATTAATGCATCCTGAACTTATCAATTGGGAACCAATTGAACCTATCAATGTACCTGTCTTTGAGAATGATAATGCTATCATAAAATTCCTTGAATTGAAATAAAAGATGTTCAATCATCCAATGAAGCTGTGAACACTTCAAAGGATCTTTCCAAGAGAAATTCAACCACACAGAAAGTGTTGCAACTAATGGCTGCACATAGAGATTACTACTGATTTGCAATATGAGATTGGATGATTACAACTGTAAAAAATGCCCTAAATATATAGGCATGAGAGATGAAATATGCAAAATGATGTTGCCATGTGTCATGATCTAACAACATGTAACATGAGAACCCTAACTAACTAGATAGAGATAAGTTCTAGAAGGACAACTCATCTTCTAGAAGGAATCTTTTCCCTACAAACATGGAAGGGGACATTACCCCATTATTAAATGATTTATTAAAAAGCAACCTAGGACTAAATGATGCATGACCTAAGTTAACTTATACTAGTGTAATAATTAATTTAATTACACTAACACCCCCCAGAAGTTCAACTTAGGGAGGAAATAAAATGATTATGTAGAGATGATGATCGATGATGGGTCCTAGTTACAAGGCCATGTTAGGTACCCATTTATAGGAAGAAGATGCAAAAAATATCCCACAGCTGAAGAAAAGGGGAAAACCCAGTGGGAACAAAACCCCTCTCCAAAAAGGAGATGAAAATGCAAGAAATATGAGATAGGATAGGAAGGATGGAGGACTCCCAAATACCCCCGAAGTACACCATCCATTAGATGGATACAATACAATCAATATCCCCCCCATAGGAGGGAAAGAGAGAGACTATATAGCCCCCCTAGAACATGAGATCACCTGCAAAAATGGTTTGTGTTAAATACAAAACATGATCCAATGTTGACAAACAACTTGTCTCCTTTCGGAAGAAACAAAACCAACTACAAGTGTAGAGATGCTTCCCATTCCGGATAGGAATTGAAGGAAGGAAGGATGAATGTGGATGATGATGTCTTTAAACTCTGCTCAAATGTCTCCTTTCCTAAAGATGAAGATGCCACAATCAATGAAGAGGGTGACAACCAAGATGATGCAAAAATTGATGTTGAACAATATCCAAAGAGACGTAGATACCCCTTGAATAAAGTTTTCATCAAAACCTGAAAGAATCTTGAATCAATCCAATGGTAGATGCTGAAGAAACCTCAAATCTTGAATGGAATGACATGGAAGAAGTCTCATACATGAAATATCTAAAGAGAAGCAAGTTCCTCCAAGGTAGTCTCTGGATCCCCAATCAAGGTTGAGACAAGGGAATGAGGAGTTCAAGAGAACTCTCCAAAGTAGGATTTGAATAGATGAGTGATATCCCCTCAAGAATGTCCTCCAAACCAATAGAAGTAGCCAAGTCAGTGATACCTAAAACAAAGCCATCCTGTGATGTCAAGTCTGGAAAACTGAATGTGTCCTGATGGATGATGATGATGGAATCCTCAATCAATGATTCTAGACAAGGAATCACTGAATGTGAAGGGATACCAAATGTCTCTGATGGAGAAGAAGCATCTAAAGGAACCTTGTCAACCTCTTCAGAAAGATTCAAGGCAATCAACCTCTTGCACAACAATATCATCATGGGGTACTTGATTTTGAGGAATGACATTCTGAATCATGACCATTGGGGAAGGTAGAGTATCTGAATCTCCAATGAAGCTACACACACTTCAAAGGATCTTTCCAAGAGAAATTCAACCACACAGAAAGTGTTGCAACTAAGGGTTGCAAATAGAGATTACTATTGATCTACAATATGAGATTGGATGATTACAAATGTACAAAATGCCTTGAATATATAGGCATGAGAGAGATGCAAGATGCAAGATGATGTTTCCATGTGTCATGATCTAACAACATGTGACAATATGTGAACCCTAACTAACTAGATAGAGATAAGTTCTAGAAGGAATATTATCCCTACAAACATGGAAGGGGACATTACTTCATTATTAAATGATTTATTAAAAAGGAACCTAGGAATAAATGATGCATGGCCTAAGTTAACTTATGCTAGTGTAATAATTAATTTAATTACACTAACACCTTTGTTGTGACGAACCTGACACAAGTTCTAATCATAAACCTTATAATGATGCTTTGAGGCAGGAGGGTGTCAAATATTTTAGTTGCAAAATTGAAAATAGGAATAACGGATCTAATGGTGAAAACCATTCAATAGCAGCATTAGATCTCCAAAAAGTAAAAAATAAAGAACTCATTTGATGGAAAAAACCTCTTAGAGGCACAAAAAGATGGGAGATTTGACACCCTTCCGAAACATTATCATGAAAAATCATTTGTGCGGGTAGAGCCTACACAATCTATCGGTATTGGCACAACAAAAAAGGAAAAGACTTTACATCTGGTAACATATATGATTGAACAAGAAAATCTAGAATTCATCAAGTTCTTTAAGGCTAGAAGCATTAAATTTGCTTGGTCATACCTCTAATATGCCAGGTTTAGATCCAAATCTTCTAATGCATCATTTATCTCTACCATCTGGGATAAAACCTGTGAAACAAAAACTAAGTAAAATGCATCCACATATCACCTTGATGGTAAAGGAAGAGCTGAAAAAGTTGTTAGATGCGGGATTCATAAGGTCTATCGATTATGCTGAGTGGATTTCTAATATTGTACTTGTATCTAAACTAGACAATAGTATCAAAATATGCACAAATTTAAGAGATCTAAATAAGCATGTCAAAAGGATGATTTTCCTTTACCAAACATTAAAATTATTGTGGAATTAACAGTAGGACATACCATGTTGTCACTAATGGATGGCTTCTCAGGGTATAACCAAATCAAGATAGCACCCAAAGATCAGGAAAAGACAACATTCACATGTCCGTGGGGCACATTCTGTTGGAATGTCATGCCCTTTGGGTTGAAAAATGTAGGTGCAACATATCAACATGAAATGACCACTATTTTCCATGACATGATGCATATTTTTATGGAAGATTACGTGGATGTTATATTATTAAAGTCATACACTAGAGAGGGAAATCTGGAGATTCTGGGAAAAATCTTTTCTAGACTAGAGAAATTCAATGTCAGATTAAATCCTAAAAAATGTGTGTTTGGGGTTACATCAACAAAACTTCTGGGTTAAATAGTTCCAAGAAAAGGCATCAAGGTGGATCCTGCCAAGGTCAAGGAAATAATGGAAATTCCACCACCAAAGAATATCAGTCAATTAAGATCTCTACAAGGCATGCTACAATCAATCAGGAGTTTTATCTCCCAATTAGTAGACAAAAGTCATCCCTTTAATCATTTGCTACATAAGAATTCCTCTTTCAAATGGGATGAAGGATGTGAAACAACTTTCAATAAAATAGAGAAATATCTAATGTCACCCCCCATATTGATGCAACCTATAGAGGAGAGACCATTGTTACTATACATTGCAACAACAAACATTTCTTTAGGAGCTCTATTAGCACAGGAAGATCCTGAGGGAAGGGAACAAGCTATTTATTATATCAGTTGGAGTTTGAATGGTAATGAAATAAATTACACCTTCATCAAGAAAGCATGTTTGGCAATGGTATTTGATACCTAGAAATTGAGACATTATATGTTAACCCACACGGTTAAGCTCATAGCAATGATTTATCCCTTAAAAAACTTACTCAGCAAGGTTGCTCTAATAGGGAGACTAGCCAAATGGGTCATGCTTTTGAGTGAATTTGATATCCAATATATGGATAGGAGATCCATTAAAGGTCAAGTGATTGCTGATCAGTTAGTTGAAGCTCCATTACTAGATGATCATCCAATGAACATAGAGTTTCCTGATGTAGACATTCTTACTATGACAACACAACAATGAAGGCTTTATTTTGATGGTTCATACACACAATGTGGGTCTGATGTTGGAATTCTATTTGTTACTGTGTGAACCAAGATCCTAATACCTACAAAACACAACAAACAAACATATTAGAAGATTGAAATGCAAGTTAAGACCAATTTTCCCCATAAAATCCATTTAACAATGCTCAAAATAGGAATAAAACAAGAACACAATGAAAGAAGATGAAAAACAAACTAAATCCTATTAAGAACATGCAAACTCTTGATCTTATGGGGGAGTTAGTGCCAATTTGATGTGGAAATTGGCTCTTTCCCAACTCCTATGCAAGCTTTGTTGATTGATGATGAAGAGTGATCCACTTTGATGAAGATTGATGAAAGCTCCAAGCCAAAAATCTGCATAAACTAGCTAAGAACTCAATGGTGATGGATAGAATTTGCTAATGATTTGAGCATAGAAAGTTTACTCAAATTGTGGATGATGAAATGAGAATATGAGCTCTTTATTTATAAAATGTCAAGATGGATGAATGCCCAAATTTAAAATTCATCCAATGGCATGATGCCACTTGTCAATCCATGAATGGATGGAGGATGTGCAAGATTTGATAAATGTGCCAATAAATGCATGAATTTGAAATTCAAATTTATTGAAATGACTTGCAAGAGGGAAGGGAAATTTCAATAAATTCCACTTGGCTCAAGGAAAAGGACATGTAAGATGGAGTTATTGGCTTGTTGGATGTACATGTTGACTTGGAAAATTTGAATTCAAATTTGGAGAATATTCAAAAAAGATGCCTTATGAGGAAAATAGAGATTTATAAATGAATTAAATCTATTTTCATATGCAACTTACCAAAATCTAGAGAGATGGGACATGAGATGAGATTAAATTGATAAAGGGTTAATTAATTTAATGAGAGAGATTAGATGATGTGACCCATTTGACTCAAATTTATGGATTTATTTAAATCAAATAAGAGAGGAATATGATAAGAGTTTAATTAAATAAGGATTTTGATTTATTTAGTTAAAA